>CAUYUJ010014962.1:48036-102044 GCA_963575745.1 Prorocentrum cordatum
ATCATCATCATCATCATCATCATCATCATCATCATCATCATCCATCATTCATCATTCATCATTCATCATTCATCATTCATCATCATCATCATCATCATCATCATCATCATCATCATCATCATCATCATCATCATCATCATCCTCTTACTCGTCCTCCTCCTCCTCCTCCTCCTCCTGTTCCTCCTCCTCCTCCTCTTCGTCTCCTTCTTATTATGAGTTGTATTCTAGTAGTATTAGTACTAGTAATAGTGTTAGTATTAGTATTACTATTAGTACTAGTATTAGTATTAGTGTTAGTATTAATATTAATATTAGTATTAGTATTAGTATTAGTATTAGTATTCGTATTAGTATTAGTATTATTATTCGTATTAGTATTAGTATTAGTATTAGTATTAGTGTTAGTATTAGTAGTAGTATTAGTAGTAGTATTGGTATTGGTATTAGTAGTAGTAGTAGTAGTATCAGTAATCGTAGTAGTATTAGTAGTAGTATTAGTGTTAGTATTAGTATTAATACCAGTATTAGTATTAGTGTTAGTATTAGTGTTAGTGTTAGTATTAGTATTAGTATCAGTATTAGTAGTAGTATTAGTATTAGTATTAGTATTAGTATTAGCATTAGTATTAGCAGTAGTACTAATAGTAGTATTAGTAACAGTATTAGTATTAGTAGAAGTAGTAATATTAGTATTAGTAACAGTATTAGTATTAGTAGTAGTAGGAGTAGTAGTAGCAGTAGTAGTAGTAGTAGTGGTAGTAGTAGTAGTAGTAGTAGTAGCAATACTATTAGTATTGCTAGTAGTAGTAGTAGCGGTGGTAGTAGTAGTAGTTGTAGTAGTAGTATTAGTCTTAGTCTTAGTATTAGTCTTAGTCTTAGTCGTAGTCTTAGTCTTAGTCTTAGTCTTAGTCTTAATGTTAGTCTTAGTCTTAGTCTTAGTAACAGTAGTAGTAGTAGTAGTAGTAAATTAGTAGTATTAGTATTAGTATTAGTTTTAGTAGTAGTAGTAGTATTAGTATTTGTAGTAGTATTATTATTAGTAGTAGTAGTAAATTAGAAGGATTAGTATTAGTATTAGTATTAGTAGTAGTAGTATTAGTATTAATATTATTATTAGTATTAGTAGTAGTATTAGTATTAGTATTAGCCGTAGTATTAGAATTTAGCATTTAGTATCTAGTATTTAGTATTTAGTAATAGTATTAGCATTAGTAGTAGCATTCGCATTCGTATTCGTATTAGTATTAGTATTAGAACTAGTATTCGTATTAGTCGTAGTGTTAGCATTAGTATGAGTATGATTGCTAGTATTAGTAATCGTAGTAGTAGTAGAAGTAGTAGTAGTAGTAGTAGTAGCATTAGCATTAGTATTCGCATTAGTGCTAGTATTAGTAGTAGTAGCAGCAGCAGCAGCAGTAGTATTAGTAGTAGTAGTAGTAGTCGTCGTCGTCGTCGTATTAGTAGTAGCATTAGTATTAGCATTAGTATTCGTATTAATAGTATTGTTGGTAGTAGTATCGATAGCATTAGTATGCTTATTGTTACGAGTACTACTATTACTGAAATTATATGATTCGTAATAGTATGCTTAGTAATACTACGATTCGTAATATCAGTATGAGTTGTGTTAATAGTATTAATATAAGCATTATTATTCTTCGCATTACTATTATTATAATTCTTCTGCATTGCATGAGTACCCGCATTCGTAATAGTAGCATTATGAGTTTGCTTATGCTTAGCAGTAGGAGTACGATTGCGACTATCAATCTTATCATTCGTAGTCTTAGTATTGCTACTATTGTTATGTTTGTGTTTCTTGGTTGAATATGATTCGAAATATTATTGGTATTAATAATGTTATGAGTATTGCTAATACTAGTCGTAGTATTAATATTACTCGTACGACTCTCAGTATACTGAATGTGATCGTTATTCCCATTATTATGCTTATTCGTACTGGTTTTCTTTTTCGTATTATGATCATTATTCCTATGACTATTAGTAATAATACGTTTATTCGCTTCGTCGCATGGGTATTCTTATTACTTTGAATACTCTGATTAGCATTACCAGCATTCGCCTTCTTATTGTTAAGATTAGTCGTCTTAGTCTTAGTAGCATTATTAATGCGAGTAGTTGCCGTATTCGTCGCATTATATTACAACTAACTGTATTGTTATAAGTCGTACGAATAGTCTTTGCTTAATATGATCATTATTCATGGTTTTATTGCTATTAGTCTTTCAATTCGTCGTACTATGGCCTTTTTCTTGGTATTACTATTCATAGTGCCATTATTATTGTGTGTGTTCTTCTTCCTGCTGCTATGCGAATTATTCTTAGTATGAGTATTACACGTTGTATTCGCAATGGTACGTGTATTCATTTTACGTTTCTTCTTACTCTTCCTCCTCCTCCTCCTCATCCTCCTCCTCCTGTTCTCCCTCCTCCTCCTCCTCCTCCTCCGCCTCCGCCTCCGCCTCCGATTCCGCCTCCGCTTCCTCCTCCTCCTCTCCCCCTCTTTTCCTCCTCCTCTCTTCCTCTCCTTTCCCTCCTCTCCTCTCTTCTCCTCCTCCTCCTCCTCCTCCTCTCCTCCCCTCCCTCCTCCTCTTCCCCTCCCCTTCCTCCCCCTCCAAACCCTCCTCTCTTCTTCCTCCTCCTCTCCTCCTCCTCCTTCCTCCTCCATCCTCATCCTCCTCCCCTCTCCCCTCCAACTCTTCCAGCTCCTCCTTTTGCGCCTCATCTTGCTCCTCCCCCGCCTCCTCCTCCTCCACCTCCTCCTCTTCCCTCCTCATCCTCCTCCTCCTCCTCTCCTCCTCCTCCTCCTCCCTTCCTCATTCTCCTCCCTCCTCTTTCCTCCTCTCCTCCGCCTCCCTCTCCTCCTTTTTCCTCCTCCTCTTCCTCCTCCTCCGCCTCGCCTCCGCTCCTCTCCTGCTTCTCATCCTCCTCCTCCTCCTGCTTCCGCCACCCTCCTCCCTCCACCTCCTCCTCTCCTCCTCCTCTCCTCCTCCTCCTCCTCTCCTCTCTCCTCTTCCCTCCTCCTCCGCCCTCCTCCTCCTCCTCCTCCTCTCCCCTCCTCCCTCCTCCTCTCCTCCCCCTCCTCCTCCTCTCCTCCTCTCTCCTTTCCTTTTCTCTCCTCCGCCTCCTCCTCCTCCTTCTCCTCCTCCTCCTCCGCCTTTTGTTCCTTCTCCTTTTCCCTGCTCCGCCTCTTTTGTCTCGTAGTATGTGGTGTAGTATGCGTGTTCGCCTGTTCCGTCGTATTAGTAATATTATTAGTGGTCGCGTTAGTCGTCTTAGTAGTATTGTTGATAGTATTGCTATTCGTATTAAGTTTGCTTCTTAGTTTAGTAGTCGTTGTGGTCTTCTTATTCGCCTTAAGACTCTTAGTATTCGTCTTCTGCTCAGTAGTAATAGTGTTGATAGTATTGTGATTATTCTTAGTAGTACCATTAGCACATTGGTAGTATCAGTGCTGGTAGTACGATGATTCGTATCACCCGTATTACTAATCATAACCATAGATTTCCCCGTAGTCGTCGCAGTATTCTTCCGATTCGCATTAGTAGTGTAACTCTTCGTGTTCGTATTCGCATTGTTCTTCTCATTAGCAGCATGATTAAGCCTACTAGTATTGCTTGCGGTATTAATAATATTGGTAGTAGAGTTACTATTCGTATAATTCCCCATAATCTTCATATTAGTGTTCGCATGATTGTTATTCGTATTCTCAGTAGTAGTACTTTGCGTCTCATGCGTAACCTCGTCTATGTATGTTTCGTTGTCGTCATGTTATTATGATTGTTACTCTTATGCCTAGCAGTAGCAGTGCCGAAATGAGCCTTCTTAGTCGTGGAAGTGTTCGCCTTAGTCTTGCTAGTATTCTTCTTATGTGAAATATCAGCGTGATTCGTAGTATCCTTCTTAACAGAATTATTCTTATAAGCCGTAGGACCCCCATTTCTTAATATGAGTATTATTCTTAGTACCGCTGTTATTAATCGTTGTTGTCCGTCGTGATACGCTCCTTCTTACTAATTGTATACTTCTTGCTGTTATCCAGGTTATTAATAGTGTACTATAATTATTAGTCATACTGCCATTAGCATTCGTATTCTTATTCCGCATCCTCATATTATTCCTCCTCCTCATACTCCTCCAACTCCTCATCCTCCTCATCATATTCCTCCTCCTTCGCCCCCGGCATCCGCCTCCGCCTCCTCCTCCTCCTCCTCCTCGAACTCCTCCTCGAACTCCTCCAACTCCTCCTGTTGCTCCTCCTCTTGCTCCTCCCCTTCCTCCTCCTCCTCCTCCTCCTCCTCCTCCTCCTCCGCTCCTTCTCTCCTCCTCCTCCGCTCGCCTCGCTCCTCCTGCTCCTCATCCTCTTCCTCCTCCTCCTCCTCCTCCTCCTCCTCCTCCTCTTGCTCCTCCTCCTCCTCCTCTTGCTCCTCCTCGTTTTCCGTGTTCCTCCTCTTGTGTCTCTGATTATGTGGTGTATTATGCGTAGTAGCCTTCTCTTTCGTAATAGGTTTCGTATTCTCGTCCGGATTCCTCTCCTTAGTAGTATTGCTATCAGTATTGCTATTCGCATTCGTCTTTTCTTATTATCAGTTAAAGTAGTAATATCAGTTTTCCTTTTAATATTCTGAACATGCGTATTATTATCAGTAGTGGCAGTGTTGGTAGTATTGTGTTTGTTCTTAGTAGTACCATTAGTACCTTGGTAATACTAGTGTTGGTAGTAATATAATTAGTATTACCCGTATTACTAATAACAGTCATAATGTTATCAGTATTCGTCGCATTCTTCATTATGTTAACTCTACGTATTCGTTTTCTTATTGTGATTGTCATTAGCAGCGTTATCAGTTTAGTCGTATTGTGATTCGTATTAGTAGTATTAGTAGTAGTACTATCCGTATAATTCCCGATAATATTAACATTAGTATTCGCATGACTGATATTATTATTATTAATATTACGTTTCGGTTTCTTCGTAACCCCATATATGTATTATACGTTGTCGTCATATTATTAGTGTTGTTCTTATTACTATAGCAGTAGCCGTGCCGATATTAGCCTTCTTAGTATTGGAAGTATTCGCCTTAGTCATGCTAGTATTCTTCTTATGCGAACTATTACCGTGATTCGTCTTACTCTTCTTAGTAATAAAGTTGTTCTTAATATCGTAGGACAATGTGTTCCTTAATATGAGTTTTCTGCTTGGTACAATTTGGTTTAAGCATTTGTTGTGCCGTCTTTTTTATTATTCGTAATATTTGTAATATTATCGTTATTAACCATGTTATTAGTATGTTACTGCTATGTTGTTTTATTTGTTTTTGCAACCAAGTATTCTTAGTATGATGAGTATTCTTCTTACTAAGATTCGTATTGTTATTGTGTGTCTTCATATTCATACTCCTCCAACTCCTCCTCTTCCTCCTCATCATATTCCTCCTCCTCCGCCTCCGCATCCGCCTCCGCCTCCGCCTCCGCCGCTTCCTCTTTCTCTTCGTCCTCCTCCTCTTCCTCCACAAATACTCAATATGAATACTACTCTCCCTCTTCCCCTGATGGCGTCCTGGGAATATTCGACCCCCCCCGCGTACTGTTTTTTACACAGGATTCCCGGGAGTTGGGTATTCGCCTGTTTTTTTCAAAATGCTGCTCTCGCTGAGGCGCCGGCCTCATTTCTGCTCCCGAATCGTTCCGAATCGCGCTCCCGCTGCAGCGTGGGCCTCATTTTCGGATCGGTGTTTTGCCTCTGTCGTTCAAGATGGCGTTCTCGCCCCAGCGCGGGCCTCTTTCTCGCGCGCCCATCCGCCCGCCACCACCGCGCCGCACCACGCCCCGCCCCGCCGCACGCACACCCACCGCCACTTCCACCCACCAACGCACGCACGCACGCACGCGCACCACCACCGCGCACCGCCACCACCACCGCACTACCCCACCCACCACCACCACGCTACACCGCGTCACACCACATCACACGCGCGCACACACAGACACACACGCACGCACGCACGCACGCACGCACGCACGCACGCACGCACACACACACACACACACACATACGCACACACACACACACACACGCACATGCACAGACACACACACACACACACCACCACCGCCACCACCACCACCGCCATCACGCACGTACGCACCTGGCCCACCACCAAACCACCAAGACGCCACACCACGTCACACCACAGCACACGCGCACACACGCACACACACACACACACACATACACACACACACACACACACCCACCACCACCACCACCACAACAACCACAACCACGCACGCACGCGCACCACCACCCACTACGCACACGCGCGCGGAGCCACAGGTCCGCTACGACACGCGTCCGCGGATAGAGAAAATCAGCGCCATGGTAAGGGGATGGGAGGGAGGGGTCGGATGTCAGATGTTGACGCGAGCGCACCTAACTTGTCCTCATCCCCCTCCCCCCCCTCCTCCCCCTCCTCCCACTCCTGCTTTTCCTCCTCCTCCTCCTCCTCATCATCCTTTTCCTCTTCCTCCTCCTCCTCCTTTTTCTCCTCCTCCTTCTCCTCCTCGTCCTCCGCGCGGACCACTGCGGAGGCAAGTTCGCTTCCCCGACTCGGGATGCCACCCTGTAGGAGCCCGGATTTGACGAGATCACCAGAGGGCACAGGGTGAGGAGGGGGCGGTGGACAGAGAAGGCGATAGAGAGGTGGAGCATCGACCGGTGTTCCTCACTAAGCACCTCAATATCATTACTGTCCCCCGCCCCCCGCTTTAGGCCGCATGGCAGGTTTCTCGCATCGGCCAGACCCCGCTCCCCTGGGGGCTGAGGTGTGTGAAGCCGGCCCACGGCCTAAGGGTACATCCGCGACAATCCTCCTCCTTTTCCTCCTCCCTCTTTTTTCTCCTCCTCCTCCTCCTCCTCCTCCTCCTCCTCCTCTTCCTGTTTCTCCTCTCCCTCTTCCTCCTCCTCCTCCTCCTCCTCCGCCTTCTCCTCCTTGTCCTTTTCGTCGTAGTAATAGTATGTGTCGTTGTACTCGCATTTGTCGTAATAATCTAAATGTTTGTGTCACGAATGTGCGTGTTAATCTTGTTATGCGTTTCCTTTGTGGTCAGTTTAATAGTCGCGGTAGTCGTAGCGTTCCTCTTGGTATGCTCTTGTTTTGCGTTCGTAATGTTATTGTTATGGTTTGTCGTGATACTGTGCTGGTCGTTATTAGTGGTATGCCGATTCGTTGTAGTAAAATTTGAAATCGTCGTGTGCGTGTTCGTTCTATGCTTCACACAGGTAGTAGCCATACGCGTAGAGCTACTGGAATGTCGGATATCCGAGTATTGCTAGTAATAGTAACAGTGCTGGTAGTAGTTTTAGTTGGGCTAGTATTCGTGGTACGATTCGTAATAATAGTCGTCGTCGTCGTCGTCGTCGTCGTCGTCGTCGTCGTCGTCGTCGTCGTCGTCGTCGTAGTAGTAGTAGTAGTAGTAGTAGTAGTAGTAGTAGTAGTAGTAGTAGTAGTAGTAGTAGTAGTAGTGGTAGTAGTAGTAGTAGTAGTAGTAGTAGTAGTAGTAAGCAGAAGAAGAAGAAGAGCGGTAATAGTAGCACCCATAGTCTTATGATTGGTAGTGATATCATCCGTGAAATGATTCGTATATCTTATATGGTAGGTGCCCTTCTTACCCCGATGCCGTAATAGTACTATCATCATGTATTTTTCGTCCTCATATGTTTCTTACCCTTACTACAAGTGATACTCTCCTTGTTCGTCTTATTAGTGATACAATCTTCAAAGTTTGGTATGATGAGTCGTCGGCTCCTTATTCCCTCTTAGTGCGTTTACTATTCGTTGTATTATCAGGTTCAATGTTGTTATTAATCGCCTTCTGAATGACAATGTTATTATCCGCCTTTTTATCTTAAGAACAGCACTGTTATATGTACTCCTCTTATTATTGGTATGTTCGTCAATTTTAATACCACGATTACTGTTCGTAAGCATGTTGTTTGTCGGATTGATTATAATATGCTTCTGGTTAGTATTAATATTCTTGGCACGAATACTATTATGATTGTTCTTTCTCCTCCGGCTCCTCCTCCTCCTCCTCCACCTCCTCCTCCTACTACTCTATCCCTCTCTGTCTCTCTCGCTGAAGCAGCCCACGCGTCACCCATATCGCGCCCGCACCCGCCTCGTGCCCCCGGGCGCGACGGCAACGCGGACGCGATTCTGCACTGGAAAAGAGGGGGGGAGGAGGGCCACCCACACTCCATTTTAACCATCCTGAAGCCGACCGAAGGAGGGGAGGAGGGAGTGGCGGACCAGCGGGCCACCCAAAGGACGTCGTAGCCGTTGCCGATGGCGTAGTACCTTGCCTGTAGCGCTGTACAGGGCGCAATGTGCCGGTAACTCTGCGACGAAGTACCGCTCGTCTTCTCAACAGCACGCGAATGCTGTAGACGTGGTATATTGAGTAGCGACGTACGCGCGTACACGTAATACCGTTGTCCGGGCGCTGTAGAGCAAATACTACCACCTTAAAATTACAAATAGCACGCTGGGGTACCATCATAAACGGTCTTTAGTAGTAAGTATTGCGCCATCCGATCGTACACTACATCGTACACGTCGAGGAAGAATGGGGTAGCCCCTGGCTGGCCATCTGCGGATGCGACGTCGCACATCCCTTCGAACACGTACACATCGTTTTGAAGCATGTTGTAGTACCCTAAATGTTTGGCCCGATCTTGGTACAACTTGCCGAGCCTTTGCTTCGAGCATTTGCCGTAGGTATCCAGCCTGTATGTCCTGACGCGAATCCGGATTGTTCCACTTCGGTATGCCCTCGCCCTGCCTGTGCGTCAAAGGGGCCCAGGACCCCACCTTGGCCGTTGAGGGCCTGTCTAGATTTCAGACCCACGAAACGCACGCGGGTGCCCTCGCACGGACCACGTGGCTAAGCTGGTGGTCCTCGTGGCGGCGCGTGTGGCCCTTGTAACTCAGCTCGCGGTTCTCGTAGCTGTTCTATTGGCTCTCGCAGGTCTGCTCATGGTCCTCGTAGCTCAACTCGTGGTCCCCGGAGGTCCGCTGGTGACACTGGTAGCTTTGCTGGTGGCTGTAGTAGCTGTACCTGTGGTCCTCGTGGCACAACTTGTGCTCCTGTAAGGTCCGCTGGTGGCCCTGGTAGCTCTCCTGGTGGCTGTAGTAGCTCTGCTTGTTGCCAACGAAGCACAATTGTTGCCTCCAGTAGCTCGGCTGGTGGTCCTCGCTGCTCGACTTGGCCTTTCGCAGGCTCGTGGGGTCTCCAGCGAACCGTCGCTGGCGGCGGCCGAAGGGCCCCATGACCGCTGTAATCGCCACCCTTCTGGACTACAATTGGGAGGTCGACCCCGCAGACCCATTCCTATGGCGGAGTCCGTTCCACGGCGAGGCCTGGCACCACCAGCTGGACCTCGCCGAGCCAACTCCCGACGTCCAGCCCTTCGTGGCGGCGGTGGAGGCATCGGTCTGGGCAGCGACGTGGCAGCGGGCATCGCAACATCATTTGGGTAAGGGCCTCGAGGACGGGTAAGTCGAGTGCTTTCGGAGCTACCTCAGGAAGCCCGAGCGCAACCCCAAGGGCGCGCAGTGGAGAGGGTCCATCACGACCAGATCCACGGATGTTTTCTGGACTCGCAGCTGGCTGGCTGGCCGAGGGGACATCGTGGAGGGGGATTCAACGCTGTGCCAGAGGTGAGATGGGGGCTGCATCGAGACGCCGTTGCACAGAAATTGGCAGTGCCCAGACAATGCAGAGCTGGAGACGTGTGCGGCTACTGCAGGCCTTGTGGACGTTGCCGTCCGCGAGGCAGACGTGTAACCGTGCTTCTGGCATCGAGGCCTGGTGCCTGCGGCCTGAAGACGAGTGCCCCGAATGAGCACGAGGAGCACTGGAACCGGGACTCGGACGACGACGCGTTGACGGGAGCTGGCCACCAAGTCTGGGCGGCTGGAGACGGGTCTGGAGGAGAGCAATCCGCGGATCGCAGGCTTCTCCGCGCGGGCTGGGCGCACGTGGAGCTGGCAAGGGGCGTCGAGCAGGAGCCATCGCGAGGGGCCTTGCGAGGCACTGCGGGGCGGGCTGGGAACGTCCCTCGGCCGCGCCAGAACGTCGTGGCAGGACCAGGGTGTCAGCTCCACTACATCCTGAACTCCATGTACGTCCCAGGGGCGCCTCCCACGAACGAGCCGAGATCTGTGGCGTGCATTCTTTGCAGCTATGGGCGAGGAGTGCTCGCTTCAGCTGCACAAGGTGGAATCGCACATGGCAGATTACAGGGCGCTGGAGCTTGCCGCGAACCCCATGTGGAGGCACGGGGACGAGCTCGCAGACGAGCTGGCAGACCGGGCCGCAGGAAGAGTGGCCCTGGGGCCCGCCGCGGTCGCGAGCGTGAAGGAGGTCGACACTCGCGCGGCGAAGGTTCGCACGCGGCTGGCGGCTATTCTCCAGGATGTGGCAGCCAAGGACAGGAGAGTACCCATGCCGAGGACAGACGCTGGAAGGCTGCCGCGCGGGCGATCCTATACGAACGGGTGCTGGCCACCAGGAGGCACGAAGTGGTGAAGCGCCCTGGTGGGCGAGGCAACCGGCTGCATTGTGGATGCTGCTTGTCGGAGGTCGGCGAGCGCCGTGGTTGCGCACGGCCTGCATGCCGCCGGAGGACGAGGCGCCTCCCGCCGCCGAGCCAGCAGGCGGCGCGGCCGCCTCCAGGGCGCTGCGGGTGGGAGGCCGCACCGTGCGCCCAAGCCACGGCCTCCGAGCGCGCGCCGACGCGCCAGCCTGGCACTGCGCACACTGCGGGGCCACCACGACTGGCGAGGCAGGCGTGCTCCAGGGCCTTGCTGGCCCGTCGTGCTTGCCGGCAGGCCGTCCCACGACCAAGGCGGGGCGCGAGGCGCCGAAGCGCCTCGCGAGAGAGGACTCTGGCCCGGCGCCTCCCAGGCGGGGCGGGAATGGAACGCTGGCCGCTCTGCCGGAGCAGGCTGGGGCGCGAAGCAGCGGTGAGGGGCTCACTCGGCGTCGGCGGCGCACCCCTCTCCCTCTGCCCCTTCCCCTTCCCCTCCCTGCCTGGATCGGCGGAGAAAATCATGATACTATTCCTGATCATTATCCTAATCATCCTCCTCGTCAGAATCATCGTCACCACTGTCAACATCAACAACATCAACAACAACAAAAACGTCATCATCATCATCATCATCATCATCATCATCATCATCATCATCATCATCATCATCATCAGCATCATCATCATCATCATCATCATCATCATCATCATCATCATCATCATCATCATCATCATCATCATCATCATCATCTTCATCTTCATCTTCATCTTCATCTGCATCTTCATCATCACCACCATCATCGTCACCACCATCATCATCGTCATGATCATCAGCATCAACACCAACATCATCAGCATCATCAGCAGCAGCATCATCATCAGCATCAGCATCATCATCATCATCATCATCAGCATCATCAGCATCAGCATCATCATCAACATCACCATCACCACCAACATCATCAGCATCAGCTTCAGCAGCATCATCATTATCGTCAATCATCAGCAAATTCATCATCATCACCATCACCATCAGCATCAGCATCAGCATAATCAGCATCATCATCATCATCATCATCATCATCATCATCATCATCATCATCATCATGATCATCATCTTCATCATCATCGTCATCGTAAGTAGTATCATCATCTGCTTTATCAGCACCATCACCATGATCGTCAGCATCAGCATCATCATTAGCAGCAGCATCGTCATCGCCATCGTCATCATCATTATCACCATCGTCATCAGCATGGTCATCATCATCATCAGCAGCATCATAATCATCATCATCAGCAGCCTCAGCATCACCATCATCTTCATCAACAGCATCATCATCATCAACATCAGAATCAGCATCATCATCGTCATCAATATCAGCTTCGTCAGCATCATCAGCATCGTCACCATCTTCCTCAGCATCATCATCAGCATCATCATCATCAGCAGCAGCGCCTCATCATCATCAGCATCATCAGCATCAGCAGCAGCATCGGCATCAGCATCATCATCAGCATCATCGTCATCCTCTTCATACCAGCGTCATCATCCTTATCCTCATCATCAGTGTCAGCATCATCATCAGCATCATCAGCTTCATTATCATCAGCATCCTCATCATCAGCAGCAGCAGTAGCATCATCAACATCATCACCATCATCATCATCATCATTAGCAGAAGCATCATCGTCGCCACCGCAATCATCACCAGCAGCAGCATCATCGTCGTCGTCGCCATCATCATCAGCATCATCAGCAGCAGCATCATCACCATCAAGATCATCGTCGTCGTCATCGTCACCGTCATCGTCATCGTAATCACCGTCCTCACCATCAGCAGCGGCAGCTGCAGCACCATCGCCATCAGTATCATCAGCAGCGACAGCATTGTCAACCTCATCCTCATCCGCATCACCATCCTCATCATCATCCTCATCCCGCTCCGCATCATCCTCCTCATTTGCATCACCATCCTCATCATCATCAACAGCATCATCATCCTCATCCTCATCATCATCCTCATCCGCATCAGCAGGAGCAGCATCATCACCATCATCAACAGCATCAGCATCGTCATCACCAGCATCGTCATCAGCACCATAATCACCATCAGCATCAGCATCAGCATCATCAGCACCATCATCATGACCCATCGTCATTATCATCATCAGCAGCATCGCCATCATCAGCCATCAGCATCATCAGCAGCACCATCATCATCACATAATCATCATCATCATCATCATCATCATCAGCAGCATCATCATCATCGTCATCATCATCAGCAGCAGCATCATCATCAGCATCATCATCATCACCAGTAAGCCCCTTCCAACTCCATCCTTCTCTCACCTTTTCCTCCTCCTCCTCCTCATCATCATCCTCGTCCTACTCCGTTTCCTCCTCCTCCTCTCACTTTCCTCTCCTGAGCTGCCTCATCCTCCACATGAGTCTCCTCATCCTCCTCCTCCGTATATTCCTCCTGCTCCTGGGGGCCCACCTCCCGGATGTAGCTGTAGCGGCGACCCTTCTTGTCATACTTGCCCGCGCGCTTGAGGATCTCCTTCACCTCGCAGGAGCGGAGGACGAGGGAGGGGACAGGGCAGACGAAAGGCTGAGGCTTGGGGGGGGAAGCGGGGAGGGGGGCAGCGGGGGATCGAACAAGACCTGAACTGGTAACGACTGGCGCGTCCGCGCCATTGCCACCGACCCACCTCCTCCTCCTACTCCTCCTCCTGCTTCTCCTCCTCATCCTAATCATCCTCCTCATCCGCCTCCTCATCCTCCTTCTCCTATTCCTTCTCCTCCTCCTCCTCCTCCTCTTCCTCCTCCTCCGCCTCCTCATCGCGCTCCTCAACCTCCTTCCCCTGCTTCTGCTGTCGCTTCCACAGGAGACGGCACCCGCCGGGCAGGTGTGAGCTTGACTCACGCCTTCGACTACGACAAACCCGAATCTCCTACTCCTCCTTGACATCCTCCCCCTCCTCCTCCTCCTCCTCCTCCTCCTCCTCCTCCTCCTCATAATCCTCCTCCTCCTAATCCTCCTCCTCCTCATCCTCCTCCTCCTGCTCCACCTCGTCCTGCCCCTTCTCCTCCACCTCCTCCTCCTCCTCGCCCTCCTCCTCCTCCTCCTCCTCCGCGTCACCAGCAGCAGCAGCATCATCGTCATCATCATCATCATCATCATCATCATCATCATCATCATCATCATCGTCATCATCATCATCACCATCATCAGTATCAGCATCATCATCATCAGCATCATAAGCATCGTCATCAGCAGCATCAGCAGCATCAGCATCATGATTATCAACATCACCACCATCAATCACCACCATCACCATCACCATCAGCATCATCATCAGCATCAGCAGCATCCTCAGCATCATCAGTATCATCATCATGAGCATCATCCGCACCAACCTCATCGTCATTACCATCATCATAATCAGCATCAGCATCGTTATCAGCGGTGTCATCATCCGAATACGCATCATCACCATCATCAGAACCCTGATCCTCATCATCGTCATCATCCGCATCAGCAACATCATCATCAACATCATCAGTGTCCACATGATCGTCAAGCGCCACCATCATTAACAATCATCACCAATAATCATCTGCATCATCATCAGAATCATCAGCACCAGCAGCATCATCATCATCATCATCATCAGCAGCAGGATCATCATCATCAGCATCATCATCATAATAGTCAGCATCATCAGCAGCATCAGCATCAGCATCAGCATCAGCATCAGCATCAGCATCATCATCAATCAGCATCATCAGCATCGTCATCGTGATCAGAATCAGCATCAGCAGCATCATCAGCATCATCAGCAACAGCATCATCATCAGCAGCATCATCATCGTCATCATCATCAACAGCATCATCACCATCAGCAGCAGCATCATCATCAACATCATCATCATCATCAGCATGATCATCGTCAGCAGCGGCAGCATCATACTCATCATGTTCCTCCTCCTCCTCCTCATCATTCCCTACCCAGGCTCTGCCTAGAAGGGTTCTTACTCTCTTTGCTTAAAGGGGCCGGGCAGTGGACCCCGCCCTGGGCGGTTCCCCCAGGATCCACCCCACGGTTCCCCCAGTTACGTCCCCTTAGCTTAGCGTTGCTTATCTCATCTTAACTTAGCTTATTTCATCTTAGCTTAGCTTAGCTTCATCTTAGCTCAGGTTGAGCTTAGCTTAGCTTAGCTTCATCTTAGCTTCGCTGAGCTTTAGCATAGCAGAGTACAGCGTAGCATAGCATAGCGTAGCATAGCATAGCCCAGCACAGCATATCATAGCATAGCCCAGCATAGCACAGCATAGCGCATCATAGCATAGCATAGCATAGCGCAGCACAGCACAGCACAGCATAGCACAGCGCAGCATAGCATGGCATAGCAGAGCATAGCAGAGCATAGCATAGCAGCAAAGCAAAGGCAAAGCAACAGCAGCGACAGCAAAGCAAAGCACAAGCAACGCAAAGCAAAGCAAAGCGAAAGCAAAAGCAAAGCAAAGGAAGGCTCTGCCTAGAGGGTGAGCGTAGCATGGGTGTAATTCCCTGCCTGGGCTCTGCCTAGAGGGTTAGCTTAGCTTAGCTTAGCTTAGCATAGCGCAGCGCTGCATTAGCATAGCATAGCATAGCATAGCATAACATAGCCAAGCATAGCATAGCATAGCATAGCATAACATAGCATAGCGCAGAATCGCATAGCATAGCATAGCATAGCATAGCGCGGCTTAGCATAGCATAGCATAGCATAGCATAGCGTAGCATAGCTTAGCATATCACAGCGCAGCATGACATAGCATAGCTTAGCATAGCATAGCTTAGCATAGCGCAGCATAGCATAGCATAGCATAGCACAGCGCAGCATAGCATGGCATAGCATAGCATAACATAACATAGCATAGCATAGCAACTAATGCTGCTTTCCTAGGGGCTCCAACTTCTAGGTAGGGTCGCACTGGGGTAATATTCATCTTCACAGGCATCATCATCAGCATCATCATAAGCATCAGCATCAGCGTCATCATCATCAGCATCGTCATCATCATCATCATCATGATCAGCACCAGCCTCATCCGCAGCAGCAGTAGCAGAGGCGTCAGTATCAGCATCATCATCACCATCATCGTCAGCATTATCAGCAGCAGCCTCATCGTCGTCGCCATCAGCATAACCATCATCATCGGCAGCAGCAGCAGCATCACCGTCGCAAGCATCGTCATCATCATCATCATCAGCAGCAGCATCATCATCGTCACCATCCTCACCCTCACCACCTTCATCCGCATCAGCAGCATCAGCATCGTCGTCGTCATGAATTGCATCATCACCATCAGCATCAGCATCAGCATCAGCATCATCATCATCAGCATCATCATCACAGGCATCAACATCAGCATCATCATCAGCATGATCATCGTCTGCAGCGGCAGCATCATACTCATCATGTTCCTCCTCTTCCTCCTCCTCATCCTCATCTTCATAGGCATCATCATCAGCATCATCAGCATCAGCATCAGCGTCAACATTATGATCATCATCATCATCAGCAACAGCATCATCCGCAGCAGCAGTAGCAGCAGCGTCAGAATCAGCATAATCATCATCACCATCATCATCAGCATTATCAGCAGCAGCCTCATCGTCGTCGCGGTCATCATCATCATCATCAGCAGCAGCAGCAGCATCATCATCGCAAGCATCGTCATCATCATCGGCAGCAACAGCATCATCATCGTCAGCATCCTCACCCTCACAACCTTTATCCGCATCAGTAGCATCAGCATCGACATCAGCATCAGCATCATCATCATCATCATCAGCATAATGAGCATAATGAGCACCGTCATCATAATCACCATCAGCATCATCATCATCAGCAGCAGCAGCATCATTATTATCATCGTTACCAGCATCAGCATCAGCATCAGCATCAGCATCGCCCGCGTCGTCATCATCATCACGCTCATCAGCATCATCAGCATCATCTGCATGCCCATCATCGCTATCATCAGCAGCATCATGAGCATCATCGTGTGCCACGTCGGCGTCCCCCTCATCCTGCCTCTATCCGTCATCGGTGCATTCTCCGCATTCTCCGCACCTTCCCCAATCATCCTCACCTTTCTCCTCCTCACCATCACTATCCACATCACAAACCGTCAGATTCGTCATCATCCCCAGAAAAATCACCAGCATCAGCATCAGCATCATCAGCAGCAGCATCACCATCATCATCATCATGATCATCATCGCAATCAGATTCATGATACTCACACCATCACCTTCATCAACATCATCAACTTCATCATCACTTATCACCATTATCCTCATCGACAGCATGATCAACATCATCATCAAAATCGGTATCATCATCATCATTATCATCAGCATCATCATCATCATCATCATCATCATCAGCATCAGCATCATCATCATCATCATCATCATCATCATCATCATCATCAATATCATCATCAATATCATCATCATCATCAGCAGCAGCATCATCGTCATCATCATAAGCATCATCATCATCATCTTATCCGTCGTCGTCGACATCATCAACATCACCGTCGCCACGTTCGTCGTCAGCGGCGGCGTTGCCTTCATCATCATCATCATCATCATCATCATCATCATCATCATCATCATCAATGTCCTTATCATCACCACCACCACCCCATCATCACCACCGCCACCCTCAGCATCACCGTCATCATCGCCATCACCACCACCACCATTACAATCACCAGCATCATCATCATCATCATCATCAGCAGCAGCATCATCATCGTCATCGTCATCATCATCATCATCATCATCATCGTCATCATCAGCATCATCATCATCATTATCGTCACCATCGGCATCGTCGTTACCATTGCCATGATGATCACCGTCACCCTCATCATCCTCGTGATCTGCGTGAGCATGGCTTTCATCAACATCAGCATGATCATCAGCATCATGATCATGCTATCATTAATACCCCTCGTTGTCATCATCCTCTTCTGCCTCCACATCATCTTCATCGTCCTCATCTTCATCCTAGCATCACGCACATCACCATGATTCCATTACCCCCTGCTCATCATTGCCCCGCTCCTCGTCATTACAAGATGACCGACTCATCATCATCGTCATCATCATGATTATCATCATCACATCATCACATCATCATCAGCATCATCGTCATCATCAGCAGCAGCACCATCATCATCACATGCATGTCTCCTCCGCCCATTCCTCTTCCACATCCTACACATCCTCTTCCTCAGCATCGTCAGTGTGATCATGTTGTTGCTATGGACTGACCTTCATATGGCTAATTGTCCTGCTGGTGCCTGACCTCCTCATTAACATCATCATCGTCATCACCAGCAGCAGCATGACCATCACCATCGCCATCAGCAGTCACAACATCATCACCACCACCACCACCACTACCATCATGATCAACATCATCATCATCATCATCATCATCATCATCATCATCATCATCATCATCATCATCATCACTCCCGTCGTCATCGACATCACCCCATCACAAACACGATCCCACACCATCCGTCACCGTCGCCGTCGCCGTCGTCATCGTCGGCATCGCCATCACGATCATCAACACCATCATCGCCATCAACCGCGACACCAGCATCGGCACCACTGTCGCCTCGGCCGACGCCGAGCGCCGCCGAGACACGTCGACACCCGCAGCGCAGGGCTCTGCGCTGCCGCGGAGGCAGCGCGCGGGGCCCCCGTCGCGGCCCGCGCCGCGGCCGTCCCCGCTGCAGGGCGGCCCTGGCCCAGGGCCTGCCTGCTGCGGGCGCCTGGGAGCGTCCCGTACAAGAACGGCTCACGTGCACCATATCGTGTCCAGACTCCCTTAAGCTTAAGGCCGCGCTGTCGTGCAGTCCAGGGCATACTTCTGCGGCTCCGAGGGCCGAACAAGCCTGCACCGTACCACTCCCAGGCCGAGGATCGCCGACGCCTCGGGAGACGCCAACGCGACACGGTGCACACAAATCGTCCGCAGATCTGGAGGAGCCCGACCACCCGAGCCCTCTGGCAGCCCGACAGAGGCCGGAGGAAACGCCCAGAGACCTCGGCGGCCGAAGGGCTCCTCCGCGCGGAGGCCGGCCGACCGTCAGCCCCGGCTGCGGGCGCTGATCCGCACTAGACAAGCGCGTTCCACTACTCGCAAAGTAACTACTCGCAAATGGCCTGAATCCGCCATAGAAGATTTACGACACCTTACATCGAAGCAGACATGTGCAAGTCGGACGTTGGCGAGTAGGCACGTTGAGAGTAGGGGAACGCGCTCGTTGGCACGCGCGCTGGGCTGGTCGCTCGCGGCGGCGGCGGCGCGAGCGCGGCGGCGCAAGGCGGCGCGGATGGGCCAGCGGCGCCGCGCCGCGTCTGGCGCGGGCGGCCCTGGCGGACATCCATCGCGGGCGCCTTGGGCGGCGGGCGCGCCGCTGCGGCGGCGGCGCCACGTGAGCCCCGCCCCAGCGGAGAGGCTGCGCGGGCAGACGGGCGCGCCAGAAGCGGAGGCCGTGCCCGGATGGACGGCGCCCGGTGTCTCCGCCATCGAGCCCAGGTCGTCCAGCGCCGCCGGGGCGCGCCGCTGGGGCGCGCCGAAGACGGCGGAGGGCCCTGGGGCCGAAGAACGACGAGCGGGCTCGTGGGAGGGAAACGTATGCATACACACGGCCTTGCGGTTCGGGCTCCTCGGCCGCCAGACCCCATGAACACGGGGCGGTTTTTCGCCGATGTCCCGCGCGGAATATCTCCGTGCGACTGCGGATCCATGGGATCGCGCCTCGGAATCCAGACCGCGAGGGTATGGATACCTAGCGTTTGGAAGAAGTGGGTAGAAGCATGAAGCAGGAAGCAAGAAAGCGTCGAAAGTAGATTGGGTCCCCGCCCCCTGCAAAGGAAGGAATAGGCAAAACCGCTCGACCCTGGAAATAGGAAGGGCCCTAAGCAGATCGGAGACTCAGAGAATCCAAGAACACCTACCTTCAACGAACGATGAGTACGGCAGGTTCGCGTCGTGACGACCCCAGCGATGGTTTCCGACACCACGTGGATCGTTCCACCTTGAACGATCGGCGGCCCTGCGATCGCCAGACCCTCCCATATCGGCAGATTCTGGGCCACTCGCGGCGCTTAACCTTGAACACCCATGGCGGGGTCGCCACAGCGTCGACGCGACGCCAGCCTGCCGCACGGCATGCTTTCGTCGCTCGTGGCGTGGACGGGCCGGAGGGTGCTGCCACATGGCGCCCCCGAACCACGCGGCGTCGGATGGTGCCAACTCTACACTCCTCCTCCTCCTCCTCCTCCTCCTCCTCCTCGTCTTCTTCTTCCTCCTCCTCCTCCTCCTCCTCCCCCTCCTCCTCCTCCTCCTCCTCCTCCTCCTCTTCCTCCTCCTCCTCCTCCTCATCCTCCTCCTCTTCCTCCTCCTCCTCCTTCTCCTCCTCCTCCGCCCCCTCCCCCTCCCCCTCCCCCTCCTCCTCCTCCTCCTCCTCCTCCTCCTCCTCCTCCTCCTCCTCCTCCTCCTCCTCCTGCTCCTTCTCCTCCGCCTCCTCCTCCTCCTCTTCCTCCTCCTCTTCTTCATTATAATCGCATTCTCAGGCTTAAATATCATTATGCTGCTTATTCGGATGATTAATCGTATCAGTGTTCTTCATTCCCTACCCAGGCTCTGCCTAGAAGGGTTCTTACCCTATGAGCTTAAAGGGCCGGGCAGTGGAAACCACCCCGGGAGGTTCCCACAGTATCCGCCCCGCGGTTCCCCAAGTCCCCTGGGAGCTTTAGCTGTAGCTTTAGCTTTAGCTTTAGCTTTAGCTTTAGCTTTAGCTTTAGCTTTAGCTTAGCTGTAGCTTAGCTTTAGCTTAGCGTTAGTTTAGCTTTAGCTTAGCTGTAGCTTAGCGTTAGCTTAGAGTTAGCTTAGTGTTAGCTTAGATAAAGCTTAACTTTAGCTTAGCTGAAGCTTAGCTAATGCTTAGCTTTAGCTTAGATGTACCTTATCTGCACCTTAGATTTAGCTTAGATGTAGCTTAGCTTTAGCTTAGCGTTACCTTAGCGTTAGCTTAGCTTTAGCTTAGCTGTAGCTTAGCTTTAGCTGAGCTTTGGCTTAGCTTTAGCTTAGCTTCAGCTTAGCTAAAGCGTAGCTTTAGTTTAGCTCTAGCTTAGATTTAGCTGAGCCTTAGCTTAGCTTTAGCTTAGCGTTAGCTTAGATTTAGCTTAGCTTTAGCTTAGCTTTAGCTTAGCTTTAGCTTAGCTTTAGCTTAGTGTTAGCTTAGCTTTACTGTTACTACTAATGCTGCTCTCCTAGGGGCTCCGACTCCTAGGTAGGGTCGCACTGGGATAAGTTTGCTATTGTGATTATTAATGTGATTCATGCTATTCGTAGTAGTCGTACTGGTAGTATTAGTACTAGAATCGTCATTAATATTAGTAGTATTACGATTGTTCGTCCGTATCCTTCGTAGCATTATCAGAACGTCTCTAAATCTTAAAATTCATAGAGTTATTATGATGTGGTTTCGCAAGTGCATCTGCATTGCTAATGTTAGCAGTATTCATAATATGATTCGTACTAGTACTGCTATAAATCTCAGAAGTATAAGCATTCGTTGTATGTTTAGTACTATTCTTCTCAGTAGTATCATGAATATGATGTATAGCATTATGATGGTTAGCATGTTTCGTGTTATGGTAATGCCTCCTCCTCCGCCTCCGCCTCCCCCTCCGCCTCCTCCTCCTGCTCCTCCTCCTCCTCCTGCTCCTCCTCCTCCTCCTCCTCTCCCTCCCTCCTCCTCCTACCGCTCCCGATGTAGGTGCGCAGCTTGCGCCCCCCGCCCAGGCTGGCCGCGTCGTGCGCCTCCGGCCTCCCGGCAGAACCGGCGGGCTCGTGGCAGAGGAGCCCAGAATCGAGTCGACGAGTCGGATCGGCGATCGCGATTTCGGGAGACTCTTCATGGGGGGGGATCCCATTGGGGGATAGGATCCCAGGGGGGGGGGATAGGATCCCAGGGGGGGGGATCCCCTAGGATCCCCTGGGGATCCCCTGGGGGGGCAGGAGGGGATCCCATGGGGGGATCCCCTCCTGCCCCCCCATGGGATCCCCCCCCATGGAGAGTCTCCCGACGATTGATCGGATCGGCGGGTTCCGAAGAATTCGATACCAGGGGATACGTCGGCCCCTACCCCAGGCTTTGGCAGGTTCTCGAATGGACCACAGAGTTGGGGCCCAACCCTGGGGTATACAAGGGGGGGGGGTGCGTCCGAATATCCCCTTGGGGGTGTATCCCAGGGTTCCCCTCCTTACCTTAGCCGCTGCACTGTTCGTCGAAAAGCCGGGGGTTGGGATGGAAACATCGCCTGCGACTCGAATCGGCCTTACATCGGCAGGCTGGAGCTGGCCTCCGTGAAGAAAGCGGAGCCCCGATCGGAACCACGGGTCGAATCGAGTCGGAACCGGAAGCCGTCGAAATCGCATCGAATCCCCCGGGTCGAATCGAGTCGGAACCGGAAGCCGTCGAAATCGCATCGAATCGACTCGGAGGAGTCGAGATGCGCCCCGCGTGGTGGCGCACCGAGCTCGGCGGCAAGTGCCGGGAGGCCTCTGCGGGAGCGGCTCTCGCAGAGGCCTCCGACGCGAGCGTCGGGCCTGCGGCCGCGGCCTTAGGAGGCCACCCGGGGTCTTGGGGGGCAGCAGCACACAGAGCGCGATGGCAAGAGCAGCCACGGGGATCTGTTTGACGTTATTACAGAGCACAGCGTGCGCGGGAGCGAGGAGGGGGGGAGAGGAGAGAGGAGAGAGGAGAGGAGGGAGAGGGGGAGCGAGGAGAGGAGGAGAGGAGAAAAAGAGAGGGGAGGGAGCGAAGCACAGCGTGCGTGGGAGCGTTGGAGGGGGGGAGAGGAGAGAAAGGCCCGCCACCCCGAGGCTCCCACGAGGGAGCCTCGCCGGCCTCCTCGGCCCTCTCCAAGGGGGCGGAGGGGGGCGCCCACCATAGAGGCGGGGAGGAGGGTGGCGGGCTTCGCCCCCTGTGGGCAGCGGCAGCTGCTGCTGCAGGTAGGGGGCCAGATGCGAACCCTCCCCCTCAGAAATCGTGGGGGGTAGGGGTAGGGTTCGCATCTGGCTCCCTAGCAGGAGCAGCCACGGGGAGGGGTTGGGAGCTCAGGCGGCGGGCATCGAGTAGGGGCTCGCCTACAGCATTGAGGTACCCCATCGTGGATGAGCTCGTCGGGTCTACGGGCAACTGCGTCGAACGTTCGTAGATCCACAAAAAGACTGGACGCACGTGTTGCAGATCCGGCGAAAGGTTCAACTTGGGGGTAAATCGATTATGTAGTCGATCGCCTACTCGAGGTCAGAGGAAAAGCACAGGCCACCGCCACAGAGACCCCGCGCTGCCACGTCTGAGCGTCGTCCGGTGCCAGACGACGCTAGGGCCACCACCGCCCAGGGGTCGACACGACCCCCCGCCCCGAGAGGTTCTCGGTGGCGGTGCTCTGTCTCTCCTCTGAGTCGGAGGTCGAGGTCAGAAACGACACACCTGGACTGACTGCCTACCAGACCACCCCAGCCCAACCCGAAGACCCGAACTTCGGGTTTGGGTGGGTACGGGTTCCACATGCGTTTTTCAATGTTCCCCGGCGCCCCCCCCCACGGAGAATGGAGGGCAAATTGGGGCCTTCGGGTTGGGTTGGGCTGGTCTGGTAGGCGGTCATGGACTGAGTGGCCGCCGATGGCCAACTCCGACACCCCACGGACAGCAGGCTTTTTCTCACGTACCCGCTCGCGCAGCGCGACGGAACGGAGCCCGGCGAAAGGCCAGCCCTGCGCGCAACCCTGCGCCAGAGCCTCGAAACTGTGCAAAGAGGGCGCGCGCGCGCGCTGCCACTGGGCTAAAACTGCCGTCGAAGCAGGGGGCTCAACCATACGCCTGCGCCAACGCTGGCCAGGCCCATCCTGGACCCAGGATGGGCCTGGGCAGGGTCGGCGTAGGGGCCGTTCGGAGAAAGCGGGAAGAACCCGGAAGCAGAAGGCGGTTGCAGTAGGGATTGGGCTTCCGCCCGCCAGACTCACAGGTGGCTCGACTGGGAAAGCGTCGATGTTTGAGGCAGGAAGAGGCTTCAAAGTAGGCTGGGACCTGGGAATCCACGGGCACCTGCTTTGAACGAACGGCCTGCAGGTGTATGCTTGGCGTTCCACGACGAGCTCTCGAGAGTAAGAGCGAGCGCGCGTGACCTCTGCGGCTGCGAAGCCGAGCCTGCCGGGCGCTGGGCCCGCGAGGGAGCTCCGCCAGCACGCGCGGCTCGGTGGAAGCCGCGCGGGCTGCCGCGTCTGCACGGCAGCGGCTCGAGCGAAGAGGAGGGCGCCGACACCAGGAGGCTTGAGGTCTTGAAGTCTCCTGCCGTGTCCCTCTCCCTGCAAAATCTGTGCGTGTGGGGGGGGGGGGGGGGGGGGGGGCCTTTCCTCCGCCGTCCCGACCCTTCCTGTCCCCGCCACGCGTCGAGGCAGTCTGAGACCGCCTCTGGTCACCCGAGGCTACCCGAAGCTGTCCGATGCTCTCCGAGGCCATGCGGCGCCGTCCGAGGCCACCCTGAGGCCGAGATGTGCAGCAAGGTGCGGGGCAAGGGCGGTCCCCAGCAAGCCCCCCGTCACAGCTCCCTCGCCTCCTGCCCTCGCCGGGGTGCGGTTCGTCCGCCCTGCACTTCAAGGCACGACCTCTTCGAGTCCGAAGGATCTCGTACACTGAAAACTTGGCGTGAAAATTTTGCACGCCCAGGCAGGCCAACTAGCGCCGTGTTCAGCTGGACGGCAGACAGCGCAGGGAGGGCATGAAAATGGGCCAGGAGGTTGCATGCGATGGCGCACGTGCGGTGGAGGCCGAGACTGAGCAGGGGCGTCGCAATCTGCAATTCAAACACAGCGTACCGTGATGGAATCTATAGGCTCTGCCGCGATGTGCAGCTGCTGAGCTTGAAAATCCACAAATGTGACACGGGGGATCAAAAAAGCGACGAGCGAAGGAGCAGAAAACGGCCAGGATGGGACAGGACGATGGGGTCCAAAACTGTGACCGTGCCAGGGACGATGCACGCGGACTGGCACACGAGCCTCTCCTGCTCAGGAGCCTGGCGCGAAGCTCTCCGGGACATTCAGGAGAGGTTCGCTCAGGTCGCCAGTACGGCAGCGGACTACGGGCTGCCCGATCTGCTTCTCCAGCTTCCGCTGGATTTCCACCTTCTCCTGGTTCAGGGCCAAGATGGTGCCCATCTGTTCGCGGTTCTTCTGCTGCAAGCGGCGGCCCGTGCACACGAAGAAAGTCACCGCGACCCAGGCAATTGCCACCAGAGACCAGAGTGCGATTGCGAGGTACTTGTTCTCAATGATCACGCCCTTGGCCTCTGCGATCTCCCGCTTTGCCTTGGCTTCTTCAGCGGCCTTCTGCTCCTCGTCCTGTCGTGCCTGCGCCTCGTACGACTTCGCGGCGGAGTAGGCCTTTGACGTCTGATCTCGCAGGTGCTGCGCTTTCTGCATCTCCGCCTCGGCCTTCTCGACCTCCTTGTCGGCGCTTGCCTTCTGCTCGTCTGCGGCGGCCTTCGTCGCGGCGGCCTTCTCTTCCTGCTGGTGCGAAGCCTGCAGATCCTGCTCGGCCTGCCTCCGCAGGGCTTGCGACTGGTTCTGGTACGCCCTGTCCCTGAGAAGAGGGGAACGCCAAGAGGGGGACTGGCTCCAGGGGGGGGGAGACATCGAACCGGAATCGGCGACACATCGCCGACTGGTCGGCGATGGGACCCCGACAGCAGAAACCCATCGGCGATGAATGGTCGGAGGGGGGAGCGTCGAGCCTTCTTCTCCTCCTCCACCTCCTCCACCGCCTCCTCCGCCTCCACCTCCTCCTCCTCCTCTTCTTTCTCGTCCTCCTCCTCCTCCTCCTCCTCCTCTTCCTCCTCTTCCTTCTCCTCCTTCTCCTCCTCTTATGTTGAAGAGTATTCCTAGTTTGATTAATTTGAATAGCAATATTATGATTAATATTATTGTTGGCATTATTACTATTATCCGTATTATCTGGATTAGTAATAGTATGGTTCGTATTCTTACTAGTAACACTAGTGTTGTTTATGACAGTATCGTTATCATTAGTAGCACTCGTAATATTATTGTTCTCCATATCAGTATTACTACTACTAGTAGTATTAGTAATGGCATTATCATTAGTGTCTTCGTTGGTGCTTTTGATTGTCACCATCATTCGCCTCTTTCACGATTACTCTCAGTACGATTATTAATATTATTCTCAGTGTTCGTGAAATTATTCTTCTTATCCTAATTGGAGTACTCTTCTTAATTCGTTGTATTAAAAGTACCGTTAGCGTATTTCGTATTATGTATGATGCATCGCATTATTAATCCGCCGGCCCCCTTGTGAAGCCACCAGGCTGTAGGCGCGAGGTTCGCAGTTTCCTGTACCAGTTGTAGCTTGTAGTTTCCAGTGTTACAGTTCTGCTTCTTGCTGGTTACTGCAACTAGTTGACTTATTGCTGGTTACTGTAACTAGTTGATTGACCGCGCGAGGGGGGGGGGGAGGCCCAAACGGGAAATTTAGCACCCCCTGGGCGCGTTGTCTGAATTGCTGGGGGGGCTCGAAATCAACACCCCTCACGCAGATCCGCGGGGTCAGGGTCCAAAAACACATGGGATTTGCCACATTTCTGAAATTCGGTGCCACCCCTCACGCAGATCCGCGGGGTCAGGGTCCAAAAACACAGGGGATTTGCCACATTTCTGAAATTCGGTGCCACCCCTCACGCAGATCCGCGGGGTCAGGGTCCAAAAACACAAGGGATTTGCCACATTTCTGAAATTCGGTGCCACCCCTCATGCAGATCCGCGGGGTCAGGGTCCAAAAACACAGGGGATTTGCCACATTTCTGAAATTCGGTGCCACCCCTCACGCAGATCCGCGGGGTCAGGGTCCAAAAACACAAGGGATTTGCCACATTTCTGAAATTCGGTGCCACCCCTCACGCAGATCCGCGGGGTCAGGGTCCAAAAACACAGGGATTTGCCACATTTCTGAAATTCGGTGCCACCCCTCACGCAGATCCGCGGGGTCAGGGTCCAAAAACACAGGGGATTTGCCACATTTCTGAAATTCGGTGCCACCCATCACGCAGATCCGCGGGGTCAGGGTCCAAAAACACAGAGGATTTGCTACATTTCTGAAATTCGGTGCCACCCTTCACGCACATCCATCGCAAGGCGTGGTAACCCAAACTGCGAGAACTCCCTCGGCCCTTTAATCGCAAGGTGTGGTAACCAAGCCCGTAAACCATACACGTCTTACCAATCGCCAGGTGTGGTAACCCCTCTTGTGATCAGTTGGTTTTGCTGATTGCGAATCGGCTTCGCATGAAGTTTCGATACTGCTTCACGACAGCGCCAAGGCCTCATGACTTAGCTCTTCCATGGCCCATTCTCCGAGAGAGGGGGCCGGCGGCAGGGGGCGAAGCCCTTACGGATAATACTAGTTGTATTAACATGTTTCGTCCGATGATTCTTATTATCAGTATTATCAGTCTTAGTGTCATGTGTATATGTATGTATAGTGTTCGTAGTATTCTTCTCATTCGTACTACTAATACTATGTTTCGAATCATTAGTGGTGATGTTATGATGATTCGTAGTGGTATCCTTCTTATTGTTAGTCCTCCTCCTCCTCCTCCTCCTCCCCTCCCCATCCTTCTCCCACACATCCTCCCCCTCCTCATCATCATGATCAGCATCATCAGCACCATCATCATCATCAGCAGCATCATCACCATCATCATCACACTCAACAACAACAACAACAACAACAACAACAACAACAACACCAGCATCACCATCACCATCACCAGCACCAGCATCATCATCACCATCAGCATCATCAGCATAATCATCATCAACAGCATCATCATCAGCATCATCAACATCATCATCATCAGCATCATCAGCATCATCAGCATCATCATGATATTATTATTCATCATCATCATCATCATCATCAGCATCATCATCATCATCATCATCATCATCATCATCATCATCATCATCATCATCATCCCGTGCCGACGCCATTCGATACTGGGTACGCACGGGGTGCCACTAAGAGTTCACTGAACTCGAAGAGCACCCCTGAATAGCCCATTACCCAAAGAGAATTTGGGCGACAATGGCGTAATATGAAACGGCCCCACGTTCCAGCCAGGCACGGCCCCCCCAAGAAGGTCGCGTTACGAGGCCCTGTTCGGTGGCCGCTTGATGGCCCCACTGCCGTTGCGAGCACGGCAGCCCTCGACAGCGTCGGTTTCATGTAGGCGCTGCGCTAACCTGGATGCCCACCCCTGTCGATGGACAGGAGTTGGCATCCGCTTTTCGTGCCGTGATGGCTTGGAAAGTTGGAACCCACCCCTCGCGCCTAAAGCTACGATGCCCACCCCTGCCGATGGATAAGCTTGGGCATTCCGCCATCGCAACGAGGTTTGTGCTTGACACACGGCGGGCGAGGCAGCCTTCGACACTGACGGCCACAAGTTGGCGTCATGTTGATTTGGATGCCCATCCCTGTCGATGGACGGGTATTGGCATCCCGTTTCCGCCACAGCGAAAAATGCAGCCTCCGACACTGAAAGTATCAAGTAGGCGACATTCCGGCATGGATGCCCACCCCTGTCGATGGTTAGGCGTTGGCATCCGCACATCGTACCCAAAGCTAGGGTGCCTGTCCCCGTCGGTGGACAAGCATGGGCATCCCGCCACCCCAAGGGTGCTGCTCGGCATACGAACACTCCTGCCCGCGGCCAAATTGCCGTTGCGGGTGCGGCAGCCTCCGACATCGACCGTGTCTAGAAAGTGACGCGTTTGCGCAGTTGCACAACAATGTAGATGTACAGGCAGTGGGGCCCGCTCCTCGCACCTGAAGCTCGGACGCCCAATCCTATCAATGGACAGGCATGGCCATCCTGTGAAATGATGTCACAGATACTACAGCAACTTCTGTCTGGCACCTGAGACGTACATCACATCACCCAGCAGCGACTGATTACTTCAGAACATCATCCATCGGATCACGCAGTAAATCAATTGATCAAGCTGTCATAGACTGGGCCATGCAATGAGACGCGCGAGTGCGAATAGCGGTATTCACCAGCCCCCCAAATGGCGCACAGATTCCGTGACTTGGAGACTGGGGCTCCAGCCCCATGGGCGAGGAGGAGGAGGAGGAGGAGGAGGAGGAGCGCCTGGGCGGACAAACCGCGCCGCCTGCAGGCACAAAACACCCCTTCCCTCCTCTGGCCCGCTGAGGTGGCCCCGAGTCGGTCACGCAGCCGCTGCAGGCGCGGCACCCAATCTTAAAGGGGCCCCAGAACACACAAACAAATACACACAAATAAAAAGATTCCCCATATTTTCCAATATTTTCTGGGCTTTTGTCTTCCCCCCCACTTCCCATATTTTCGCATATTTTCCTGTGGGTCGACGATTAATTGTGTCTGTGTGTTTTTTCCCCTCCTGAAATCTGGCCTGCTCAGGGAGCCGGAGATGTTGTCTCATACCGATGTTGTCTCAGACCGACAGGCTCCACACGAACGTTCACGATCAATCAGTTGAGCCTAGCGGCGTCGATCGCGACGCCCATTCGGTAATGAAGATACGACCACCATCCTGACCGGCCTGCACTGGCCGCATCACTGACGGGGAAGGCTTTGAAACAAAATAGGTGGCCTGGGCACATGGAACATCAACGTCACCCAGATGGGTAGCGGTCATCAGAGCCGATCTGTCAATTCCAGCTTGAAACTATGTACATCAACGAAATCGGTTTGCGTAGGAAGTACGTTAACAAAATCAGATGATTCGGGTACTCAAAACTGGTACATTGTTATATTATGGTCGGAAACATATACAGGTAGGGAAAAGATGTAGATTTTGCCAGCCAGCGCCTTGATGACGCCGAAGTATAACGGGCGAGTGCGCCCAGCCACCGGCCTTCCTCGCGTCACCGCCGTGATAGTCGGACCAAAGCATGGGTAACCTTTTGGCGGCATCGCCGGGGTCACAATAGTCCGTGCCGACCAGGCGTTCTGGAACAACACCCGTAACGACCATCGGCATCAACTAACATGACCCTTGAATTTGGCGGTTTCGTCAGTAACCTGGTCATGGAAAACAGCAGCCCCCCAGAAGGTTCGGCCAGGTGCGGCGCAGGCAACACGGAAAGTGAGGACAGTTGACCCTCATGCGGCGGAGCTCGTAGCCACTGCTAGGGTTAACCAACCAGCGGCTGCCCTTCACCCGCGTGTCAAAGTCGCGGCCTGGCAACATAACCTGCGACAGAAGCGGTTCCTTGCGATGGTTCGCGCGGTGTCTACCGTCCGGAGTTGTTGACGGCAACGAGCCAGCATGCTCGTTAATGGAACAAACTTTGGTGGGCACCGAAGCCTTTAAGATCGCCAGGTTCCAGACGATCTCGGAGAGCCCCATGTCTGCCTGGAGATTCTCCCGGCGCAACTCTTCGATGGTATCGCACTGTTGATAGACCGCCTCTAACCCATCGGCAGTTTTGAAGATGGGCGGCTAACCAAACGGCCACGGTGCCCTCGGCGATCTCCACATGGCCATGGTTACTCCAAGACTCCTCGCACAATACTTCAACACCAATGATGAACGGGTTCCCAGGCCAGCACATGCCAAGCCAGGTAACGACCAACTCCAGCAACTCCTTCTCCTGTAATTCTGGAAAGTCCTGGATGCAGATTTGCAACTCTGGAGCATGACTCGGGGACCCTGGACGCGAACGGGCGGCGAAGTTCGGGGGCAACTCAGCAAGGTGACATGGAACCTGGTAAACACGGGGCTATCTGGATTGCAACGCTGAGATGGCTGGAACCCATGACCTACGCTGCTCGGCCCCGTGCCCAGAGAGGTCGGTCTGCCACGCCGGCGGGCCCTCTAACGGCGCCATGAGCAACCGCCGATACATGTCCCCGAATAACGGAAAGAAGCTCGCCTAGAAACTCTCGCACTCGACCTGGGCAACCTCGCCCCCACGAACGCATGCGAGTGGCCGGGAAGCTAGCTCGCCGATCCAATTGCCACTGCAACTGCGCCAGAAGTTGCGAATCGCCTGGGTTAACATGTTGCGCGGATTCGGAGCGGCCGTCAGAAAGCGGTCGCGCATGCCGCCATTAAGTGGTGTCTCACGGAAACACATGAACAGTGTGGCACTTTCAAGGGCACCAGGATGGCCTGGACCACGATGCGAGCGATCTGCCCCCTCGTAACCGGAACCTCCGCGGGCGGGGGAATCGCCCCAGCAGCGCCCCCACCGAGCGTGAAAGCCCCCGCGGGCTCGTCGACTGGAACCGGACGCTGGCGCGGGCCAGCCGGCAACTCGCCCGCCCCCTTGACTCCCTCCGCAACCACCGGCGAGGGCGCCGCCTGAGGCGCATGAACCCCGCTCGCATGCCCCGCCGCTCGACGCACCACTGTTCGCCCCAGGTACCGGTTCAGAGCGCTCGCCGGGGCCCCTGCCGTCGCCGCGGGGGCAGAGGCCGCTCATATGGGACCTGGAGTGGCTGCGGTCCTGGCCGACGCGTCCTACGACGAGGACCGAACATTGCCGGTAACCTCTGCCATGCCAGACTTGCCGTGGGAAACGTTAAACGCTAACCGAGAGCACCGAGCTGGTCGGGCATCTCTTCAATTTGAAACGCAACGTCGGCTTTGACTTGAATGTGGGACGGCTCGGACAAACGTCGGGTAATCCTCGAGGCGTCGCGGGTTACCTCCGCGACCCTGGCCAAGTTCTTCACGATCTCGCGATGCTCAGCCCGCGCGTCCTCGTCGCTATCCCGCGCCACGTTGAGATGCTTAACCTGCCCCTCGGGACGATGGCGCGTTTCCCTGGGCTGGTCGAGCTCACTTCTAACATAACTGATATCCTCGTTGACCCTGGTGACTCAGATACGGGCATCGTGCGTCTCCTGCGGCGCTGCGTCGAATTCCACCACCAGACACTGCAACCCGGCGCGGTGCACGCCGCGGCTCGCCCCGGCCTGCTCGACGCAGCAGCGGGCGCAAACCTCAGTCGCGCGAAGGGACTGGCTCGCGCGACCCATGATGAACTTCGGTCTAGCCAGGCGCCCCGCGAGATGGCCCTCGGCAACTTCTTCTCCCAGACGAGGCCCGACAACGACAAAGGGATCCTGGCCCACCAAGGACGCCGCGCGCTCGGGGGCGGCGCGGCCGTCAGACGCAACATAACAGCGACGGCTGGCACATGTGTAGAGTTAGCAAACTGGGGAGGCAGTAATAGAAGCCCCTGGATTCCATTCGGCTGCGAGCATTTATCGGCGGCTGGCGCTCACCGACGCCCACCTTCAAGCGCGAGCCGACTGGCGTCACGCATGTGTTTACCGCGCACGCAGCGGCCATGGTTAACGTGTCTGCCAGATTCCCACATGTAGAGACCTTGACTACTCTTACGCCTCCTCTCCTCACTTCCTCATGTGACAACGAATAGCAGGCTTCGGTATAAAACTCACCTTTCCTTCTCCCTCTCGTGCGACCCCCTCCGGTTAACTCCATGCGTCGACGTCGCCCTTGGCACCCCAGGTCAACTTCGTGGCCAACATGAGGACTGTTGGTCATGAACCACGTGACCTTCTAAGAACAACTCCTCCCTTGACCATATGTTCCATTTCAGATCGGCACAGGTCTCCCTCGTACACATCAACTTTGGGTTGCCTGAATGACCTCATGCCCGAACTTGAAGCCATGGATGGACGGTGAAACAAAAAACCAAATGCGCTTCTTATGTAGTTCCTCATAGTACCATAGCAAAGCTGAGGTGTGTTACCCCCTGTTCCATAATTTCCGGCACTCGTTGCCCGCCCAGCCTCTTAACGTCGATTGTCGAAAGTGCTGAAAGCCGCACGCAGTGGGATGGCAACTAACAACGATGCCGCCTACAATGTCCTTAGCTTTGCTCATCATATGACTACGCGGTCATCGCGAGACACCCCCAAACATGAGAAATCTACGGGTCACTTTTTTGCCTCTGCAAGGCGCGCCACGCCCGAGGGGGCATCGGGCTTCGAGCGCCAGCAACCATAACAGAAGTGCACGAGCACTCTCACGCCCCATGTCGCAACCACGCGGGAGAGCAAGCGTCGACCAAGTTCGCCCCGAGGGCAGCAGCACCAAACCGAAGAACTCTTCCACGCGGAGCCACCAAATTTGAAGCCCAGACCAAGACAATCTATAGTCCAGACCGGGCCAATCTAAATTTCAAACCGGGCCAGCCTGAATGTCAGAGTGGGCCGACAGGAATAATCCATGTGCAGCAGTCTCAGGCAGAACGCATCGCTCGAGTCCTCGGGGGGTGAGGGGGGTAATCTGAATTTCAGACAAGGGCAATCTGAATTTCAGATGCGGGGGGGGCGCCGGCCCAGACAAAGACGCGCCATGATCTCCCTCCGCGGTCAACCTGGAGCGAAGGAAATGCACTGCCCCGCCATGCCGGTGACAGCGCACCGGCACGCAAGTCACACGAGCCCGACAATCGCGCGCGCGTCGACGTCGAGCGCACCAACACGTCTGCGCAGCCTACGAACAGCCCAGGCAACAAAATTCATGTGAGTAATTTGGTTTGGGAAGTGTCTAGTGATCATGAGTTAGTGATCACAACTGAACCGTTGAAACCCAAAAGACTACCGAATTCGTCAAATGTTGTCAGATCCGAGGCAAACCCAAGTATCAATCCTGGAGAAAATGTCTCGCTAGCACGCGCTAGTACCACGCGTTGGCATGTGCCGCGCATCCAGGCTTCCCTCTGGATTGCGCACACTTCCTTGATTATGTTCAAGTCCGAATGAACGAGCCAGTCAACAATCTCGATGCTAAAATCGAGCATCTGCAGACCTGGTCTGACCTTACTCACGTCCTCGTCTTGCCGTTATAATACTCGAGTCGTTTCCATGTGTTCCTGTCTGGCATCGATGTCGTCGCCAGTCCCACCTGGCTTTTGCCCCCGACTATCTCTGAGGGCAGCGGGGGAATCGTCGGCGCCAGCACGCTGCGACCCATGTCCATGTCATCCTCGACGAGGGCTAACTCAGTCCAACCCGTCGACTCTTCGTCTGGCAGTCGAGATCAAACCTGGCGCCAATCATCTTCCAACTCACGTCTTTCGCGAGTTACGTCGGTGAACGCGCGAGGTCTTCCGCGCAGCTCCGAACTTTACCCTCCCCCCCGTTTCTCTCGGCAACGCGAACTGTGCTAGGTGCACGCAGGTCCTTCCTGGGGGTTCGGCGCTGTCTGATTGCATTTTGTCTCTGAAGACCCAGGCATATGTTCACTCGGCTCTGGGCCTGTCACGGGCGCGCTCGTCCTCTTCCCCCACCTCAGACCTCGCTTCGAGCCTGACTTGCGCGGAGGCGAGTCTCTCCTGAATGTCGCGGTAGTCTTCTCTCTCACCACTCAACGACTCGCCGTCGGCACTCGGGATCGCGGGGCGCGCGCGCCTCATCTCCCCGCGGCCAAATTGCCGTTGCGGGTGCGGCAGCCTCCGACATCGACCGTGTCTAGTAAGTGACGCGTTTGCGCAGTTGCACAACAATGTAGATGTACAGGCAGTGGGGCCCGCTCCTCGCACCTGAAGCTCGGACGCCCAATCCTATCAATGGACAGGCATGGCCATCCTGTGAAATGATGTCACAGATACTACAGCAACTTCTGTCTGGCACCTGAGACGTACATCACATCACCCAGCAGCGACTGATTACTTCAGAACATCATCCATCGGATCACGCAGTAAATCAATTGATCAAGCTGTCATAGACTGGGCCATGCAATGAGACGCGCGAGTGCGAATAGCGGTATTCACCAGCCCCCCAAATGGCGCACAGATTCCGTGACTTGGAGACTGGGGCTCCAGCCCCATGGGCGAGGAGGAGGAGGAGGAGGAGGAGGAGGAGCGCCTGGGCGGACAAACCGCGCCGCCTGCAGGCACAAAACACCCCTTCCCTCCTCTGGCCCGCTGAGGTGGCCCCGAGTCGGTCACGCAGCCGCTGCAGGCGCGGCACCCAATCTTAAAGGGGCCCCAGAACACACAAACAAATACACACAAATAAAAAGATTCCCCATATTTTCCAATATTTTCTGGGCTTTTGTCTTCCCCCCCACTTCCCATATTTTCGCATATTTTCCTGTGGGTCGACGATTAATTGTGTCTGTGTGTTTTTTCCCCTCCTGAAATCTGGCCTGCTCAGGGAGCCGGAGACGGGGGAACGTCGGCCACATCCGTTCCAGGCGCGGCAACACAGGCAGCCGTGCCCTGCAGGGTGGTGGCACCAGAAACTTGGGCAAACCAACGGTGTTAAGGCGCCCCGCTTTGCCAACGGTGACCCCCCGACGACAGCGGGAGGTCTGGACCAAAGGGCTCCGGAAACATGAATAGTCTAACTCTGCGCTCAGAAACCATCCATCCCCTCAGGGAGAAACGATGTTGTGCGAACGGTGACCCCCGACGCCGGCGGGATGTCTTGACCACAACGGTTCCTGACATGAGGAGTTTTGAACTGTGCTCAGAAACCATCTGTGCCATTCCGAGGGATAAGCGATGTAGCACAATGCCAACGGTGACCCCCGACGCCGGCGGGAGGTCTGGACCAAAAGGTTCCTGAAACATGAATATGTGAGCTCTGCGTTCTGAAACCGTTCATCCCACGAAGTGGGATAGACGATGTTGTGCGCTGCTAACGGTGACCCCCAACGCTGGCGGGAGGCCTGGACCAAAAGGTCCCTGAAACATGAGTAGCTCTATGATCAGAAACCATCTATCCCACTCAGTGGGAGAAACGATGTTGTGCATTGCCAACAGTGACCCCCAACGCCGCTTTGGCTCAAGCGGAAAAGGTGCTGATTGCCAACACCCAACATGACAAATCATCGCGGAACAAAGTGTGAGTAATGGTACTCGCCACCACCCCTATGGCGCACCGATTCCGTGAGTCGGAGACTGGGGCTTCAGCCCCATGGGCCGCCTGGGCGGACAAATTGTGCCCCCCCCCCCGCCCCAAGCACAAAATACCCCTGCTCAGGTGGCCCCGAGTCGGTCACAGCCGCTGCAGGCGCGGCACTCCATCTGGCCTGCCTAGGTGGCCCAAGAGGGGGGAACGTCGGCCACAACCGTTCCAGGCGCGGCAGCACGGGCCACCGTACCCTACAGGGGGGTCACACCAGGCAGCTGGGCCCACCAACGGGGCTAAGGCGCCCCAAAGCCATATCATCTCAAGTCCGCTTCCCCCTCCTCCTCCTCCTCCGCCTCCCTCCTCCTCCTCCTCCTCCTCCTCCTCCTCCTCCTCCTCCTCCTCCTCCTCCTCCTCCTCCTCCTCCTCCTCCTCCTCCCTCCTCCTCCTCCTCCTCCTCCTCCTCCTCCTCCTCCTCCTCCTCTTCCTCCTCCCTCCTCCCTCATCCTCCTCCCTCCTCCCTCCTCCTCCTCCTCCTCCTCCTCCTCCTCCTCCTCCTCCTCCCTCCCTCCCTCCCCTCCCTCCCTACCTCCCTCCCTCCTCCCCCTGGGCGGGGTGGGCTGCCAGGCCCCCATCGGCGAGCAAGGGGCGCTGCGGGGTCGACGCATCCCCCCCCCACCCCCCTGCGTTGACAGCGGCAGCTCCAATTCGGGGTGCCAGCGCACCAGCTGTCCGAGCCGCGTCCCGCCCTGGCGACGAGGGAGCCCCCCGCAAGCCAGCTACCGTGGTCGCAACTGGCCCTCCTCTGAATACCCCCCCGGACACTGCCCCTGACCTGAGCGTCTCGGCGTCGATGCGCGCCTCCTCGGCCCGGTCGGCCGCCGCCTCCTTCTGCGTCTGGGCCTCGACGCGCTTCGCGGACGCCGCCTCGGCGGCGGCGGCGCTCTGTTCGCGCGCGGCCTCGGCGGCCTTCTTGCTGGCGGCCCTCGTGGCGTTGGCGGCGGCCGCCTGCTCGGCCTCGGCCTCCGACTGCTGCTGCTGCGCGCGCTGGTCAATCAGTCTGGCCATGGCCATCTCCTGGCAGGAGGCAGAGATCAGGCTCGCAGCATCTCTGTGGAGGCAGCCGGCGTTGGAGCGTCGGGCCCCTGCCTTTTGCTGTCGGCGCCGCCATCTTGCCAGCCAGAGAGCTGCAAGGCCCCCCGACGAATCCGGCCCAGCATGCCAGTTGCTTGACCAACGCCCTGCGCTTCGTATGCCTTCCCAGGCAAGAGCAAGTGGCTCGCGTGCAGCGACTCTTGCACATAGACGGGGACATTAGGAGGGGGGAGGAGGAAGAGACAGAGGAAAGAGGGGGGAGGGTGCAGGACAGAGGGGACAGGGAATGACGGGACTGATCGTGGCATGGCTCGAGGGGCGGACGGCGACGGCGGCGGCGGCGACGATGCACGGGTTGGGGAAGGGGCTGCGGTGCAGTGCCGTGCCTGCAGCAGGGAGACGCGGAGAGGGGGCGCTCTGCCTGCCGTGAGAGGGGGGCGGCGGTGCTGCTGTGGAGGCGGCGGCGGTGCCGTGCGCCGTGCCGTGCCCAAGGGTCGGTCGACGGGGCCCCGGGTCACGAGGCTCAGGCAGGGGAGGGCAAGCAGGGCGAGCGGCGGCGGGGGGGGGGAGGGGAGGTGCCCTGCTTCGCGCCCCGCCCCAGAGAAGGGAGAGGCCTCGTGCGCGCCTGGCGGGGTTCTCAGAGACCTCTCGGGAGCTTTGCAAGAGCCTCTGAAGGGTTCGGTGCCTAGAGGAGGAGGAGGAGGAGGAGGAGGAGGAGGAGGAGGAGGAGGTCCACCGCTTGTCGAGGTCTCCGAAAATCGATCCTCCGGGCGGTGGTAATGTAGAAATCCCCGCCTCGGACGCTTTCCTGTGGTGCTGATCCAGGGTTCGCTCAGGACTGGTTTCCATTCAAAATGGCCGAAACCCTGCCGAAACCCTGCGAAAACCCTCTGAAGGGTCCCGGGAGGGTTTTCGGAGGGTTTCGGGAGGGTTTGGGAAGGGTTTTCGTCGCTTTGGGGGGAAACCAGTCCCCAGCGACCCCTGGGTTTCGTGAAGAGAGACACTGTAAGACGAAGCCAGGGCGAGGAGAACATCGGTGAAGACAGGAGGCCGCCGCGGCCTTCTCAGAGCGTTCCGGAACGCTTTGGAACAGATACATCCTCGTCCTGGCCCCGTCCGGCTGTCTCCCCCCTGGGGTTTTGGAGGCTGGGAACCGAGCACCGACACCAAAACAAGGGGTTGCTTCCACCAGGGCAAGATGGCCCCAGATTTGTGTGCTGGTGGCAATCTTTCGATCACCCAGGAAGCCCGAATATTACCGCCATCACCGAGATCGGAACCATCTTCCCTGAGTGGAGACACACCGCCGACATGGGTGCTGGTGTCAACCTCTAGGCCTCCGAGGGTTGCCCAGTGCGCGAACGGACCGTTGGGACTTGGAGAGGCAGGCACGGGGCGCGAGCAGCCCCAGGCCTCGAGACCCCAAAGGGCCGAGGGAGCCCAGCGGAAAGTTGGCCAGAAGCGACGCGAAACACCGAACCTGGCCACGGCGACATGGAAGCTGCCTTACCAGAGCGTTCCTGCCCGGGGGAACAAGAGGAAGAAACAAAAGCTGTCGGAGGTCCACGCGGATTTCTTGGATCGGCGCTGGAACCCCCTCCCTGGCGCGTGGAGCGTGCCAGGGGCGTCGCCGGAGGCGCCGCCAGGAGCGCCCAGCACTGATCCACGAGATCCGTGAGGAGCTCCGAAAGTCCATGTTGATGAAAGTTTGTCTTATTGGAGTGGCGTCTTTCTCCGCCTGCACCCTGACCTCATCGGACTACTCCGGTGGCCAGCCTGACATTCCTCCCCCTACACCCTGGCCTGGTGAGGCCAGCTGGGACTACTCGGGGGGCCTGTTGAGGCCAGCGGGGACTGCCTGGGACTGTCTGCGCGCAACTCGAAGCCTCACCAACCCCCGCGGCATCTAGAGAATTCAACGATGGCATAAACATAGCAACTCGCAGGTCCGCTCAGATTTCTCCCCCGCTGGCGAGCGGAGCGCGCCAGGGGCGGCGCCCGATGCGCCGCCAGGGGGGTCCAGCGCCAACCCAAGAAATCTCCGCGGATCTCCAAGTTTCTATGTTTATTGAAGGGACTCAAGGACACACAAATAAAAACACACAAATAACAGGATTCCCCATATTTTCCCATATTTTCTGGGTTTTCGTCTTCCCCCCCCACTTCCCGTATTTTCCCATATTTTCTAAGAAATCGACAATCACTTGTGTCTGTGTGTGTTTTTCCCCTCCTGATTTATGTCATCGTGTGGTCCCCGCGGTATCCTTCTCCGCCTGCACCCTGACCTCCTCGGCGTGCCGCGCCTCGTCAGTGGCGTTCGAGACCTTCGGAGATCTGCCAGCCCGGGCCACATCCAGGTCAATCAGGCCGTGCAGGATCCTGCAAGATCCTGCGGGATCCTGCCGGCTCCCGCGCCCAAGCCCTGGTCAGTGCGCCCCTTTGCCCTGCAAGATCCTGCACGATCCGGCGCTCTGGCTCCATTTCTGCGAGGGGCAGCGATAGAGGGGACTGGCATCGGGGGGGACGCATCGACCTGGACTCGGCGATACATCGCCGATAAATCGGCGATGGGCCCCCGATTGCAAAACCGCACCTTCTTGGGCGGGTTGGGGTCATCGGGCCCCTATTGGCGATCAATGGGCGATTGGGGGTCAATGATCATAGGGAAACGAACTCTATACACCGACGCTTTTCCCGACCCTGCGCTGAAAATCACACAGGAACGCGGATTCTGGTGTGTACGGGATCCTGGTGTATACATTTTTCGTTGTTTCCCCGGGACATCGGGGAAACAAGTGTACACCACACCACCCCAGCGTCGTCCCCGACCCTCCAAGAGTCCTGGGATTCAAGAAACAGCCCGCCACTGGTAAAGTACACGTTCCAGTTTCCGAAATGATCATTGCCCTTGAATCTTGAACCCCGAGACCTCGCGCTGCGCCTCGCGCTGGGCGGCCTCCGCGGACGACGCCTCCGCGCCCGCTTTCTCAGTGGCCTCGCGGGCCTGGTCCGCCTGCCTCCGCGCTGCGCCGCGCAGGGCCTTCGCGGCCTGCTGGGCCTGACAGGAGCACAGCCAAGCCCGAGCGGCGGACATATCCTCCTGTTCCTGCTCCTGCTCCTGCTCCTGCTCCTGGCCCTGCTCCTGCTCCTGCTCCTGCTCCTGCTCCTGTTCCTGCTCCTGCTCCTGCTCCTGCTCCTGCTCCTGCTCCTGCTCCTGCTGTCCTCCTCCTCCTCCTCCTCCTCCTCCTCCTCACCTCCTCCTCCTCCTCCTCCTCCTCCTCCTCCTCCTCCTCCTCCCTCCTCCTCCTCCTCCTCCTCCTCCTCCTCCTCCTCCTCCTCCTCCACCTCCTCCTCCTCCTCCTCCTCCTCTCCTCCTCCTCCTGCCTCCTCCTCCTCCTCCTCCTCCTCCTCCTCCTCCTCCTCCTCCTCCTCCTCCTCCTCCTCCTCCTCTCCTCCTCCTCTCCTCCTCCTCCTCCTCTCCTCCTCCTTCTCCTCCTCCTCCTCCTCCTCCTCCTCCTCCTCCTCCTCCTCCTCCTCCTCCTCCTCTTTCTCCTCCTCCTCCTCCTCCTCCTCCTCCTCTCATTATCATTATTATTATTAGTATTTTCATTTTTATTAATAGCATTAGTATTATTATGATTAGTTTTAGTCGTCTTCTTCTTATTAGCATTAGTAATCTTATTAGTATTATTCTTATTCTTCTTATTATTATTCTTCTTCTTATTAATATTACTCTTATTAATATTATTATTCTGCCAATAATATTATTGCTATTAGTATTCCTTTTTCGTATTTTTATTATTAGTATCATCATCATCACTACCATTATTACTATTATAGTATTATCAATATTATTATTATCTTGTTTTCAGAATTGTTCTTAATATTATTATTGTTATGCTTATTATTAGTATTAGTACTCTTTTTTATTAGTATTATTAGTATTACTGTTATGAATATTAATATCATTAGTATTACTATTATTATTTTTCTTCGTAATAGTCTTATCAATCGTCTTATTATTATTATTTTTATTATTATTATGATTATTATTATTCGTATGATTCTTATTATTAGTAGTATTATTATTAGTATTCTTGTTATTCGTATTATGTTTCTTCGTAGTATTATTATTATCATTATCATTCTTAGTTGTTATGCTTATTATTATTCTTATGATTGTGATTATTCTTCTTCCTAGTATTATTAGTAGTAGTCTTCGTATTCTTATTATATTCCTATTAGTATTAGTAATATTATTACGAGTCTTATTTTTATTCTTCTTATTCTTATTAGTATTCTCATTAGCCTTATTATTCTTATTATTATTATTCTGATTAACCTTATTATTATTATTATTCGTCGTATTCTTCTTATTATTCGTATTATTATTATTAATCCCTTTCTTATTATTATTATTATTATTATTATTCCTCCTCCTCCTCCTCCTCCCTCCTCCTCCTCCTCCTCCTCCTCCCCCTCCTCCTCCTCCTCGTCCTCCTCAACCTCCCCCTCCTCCTCCTTCTCCTCCTCCTCCTCCTCCTCCTCCTCCTCCTCATCCTCCTCCTCCTCCCCCCTCCTCTTCCTCATCCTCTTCCTGTTCCTCCTCTTCCTCCTTTTCCTCCCTCGTTCTCTTTAACCTCCTCCTCCTCCTCCTCCTCATTTTCTTCCTCCTCTCCTCCTGCTCCTCCCCCTTGTCCTCTTATCCTCCTCTTTGTCCTTTGCAAATCCTAGGGGAGGAAATGCACGGGTACGAGGACGATGTTGTCTCAGACCGACAGGCTCCACACGAACGTTCACGATCAATCAGTTGAGCCTAGCGGCGTCGATCGCGACGCCCATTCGGTAATGAAGATACGACCACCATCCTGACCGGCCTGCACTGGCCGCATCACTGACGGGGAAGGCTTTGAAACAAAATAGGTGGCCTGGGCACATGGAACATCAACGTCACCCAGATGGGTAGCGGTCATCAGAGCCGATCTGTCAATTCCAGCTTGAAACTATGTACATCAACGAAATCGGCTTGCGTAGGAAGTACGTTAACAAAATAAGATGATTCGGGTACTCAAAACTGGTACATTGTTATATTATGGTCGGAAACATATACAGGTAGGGAAAAGATGTAGATTTTGCCAGCCAGCGCCTTGATGACGCCGAAGTATAACGGGCGAGTGCGCCCAGCCACCGGCCTTCCTCGCGTCACCGCCGTGATAGTCGGACCAAAGCATGGGTAACCTTTTGGCGGCATCGCCGGGGTCACAATAGTCCGTGCCGACCAGGCGTTCTGGAACAACACCCGTAACGACCATCGGCATCAACTAACATGACCCTTGAATTTGGCGGTTTCGTCAGTAACCTGGTCATGGAAAACAGCAGCCCCCCAGAAGGTTCGGCCAGGTGCGGCGCAGGCAACACGGAAAGTGAGGACAGTTGACCCTCATGCGGCGGAGCTCGTAGCCACTGCTAGGGTTAACCAACCAGCGGCTGCCCTTCACCCGCGTGTCAAAGTCGCGGCCTGGCAACATAACCTGCGACAGAAGCGGTTCCTTGCGATGGTTCGCGCGGTGTCTACCGTCCGGAGTTGTTGACGGCAACGAGCCAGCATGCTCGTTAATGGAACAAACTTTGGTGGGCACCGAAGCCTTTAAGATCGCCAGGTTCCAGACGATCTCGGAGAGCCCCATGTCTGCCTGGAGATTCTCCCGGCGCAACTCTTCGATGGTATCGCACTGTTGATAGACCGCCTCTAACCCATCGGCAGTTTTGAAGATGGGCGGCTAACCAAACGGCCACGGTGCCCTCGGCGATCTCCACATGGCCATGGTTACTCCAAGACTCCTCGCACAATACTTCAACACCAATGATGAACGGGTTCCCAGGCCAGCACATGCCAAGCCAGGTAACGACCAACTCCAGCAACTCCTTCTCCTGTAATTCTGGAAAGTCCTGGATGCAGATTTGCAACTCTGGAGCATGACTCGGGGACCCTGGACGCGAACGGGCGGCGAAGTTCGGGGGCAACTCAGCAAGGTGACATGGAACCTGGTAAACACGGGGCTATCTGGATTGCAACGCTGAGATGGCTGGAACCCATGACCTACGCTGCTCGGCCCCGTGCCCAGAGAGGTCGGTCTGCCACGCCGGCGGGCCCTCTAACGGCGCCATGAGCAACCGCCGATACATGTCCCCGAATAACGGAAAGAAGCTCGCCTAGAAACTCTCGCACTCGACCTGGGCAACCTCGCCCCCACGAACGCATGCGAGTGGCCGGGAAGCTAGCTCGCCGATCCAATTGCCACTGCAACTGCGCCAGAAGTTGCGAATCGCCTGGGTTAACATGTTGCACGGATTCGGAGCGGCCGTCAGAAAGCGGTCGCGCATGCCGCCATTAAGTGGTGTCTCACGGAAACACATGAACAGTGGCACTTTCAAGGGCACCAGGATGGCCTGGACCACGATGCGAGCGATCTGCCCCCTCGTAACCGGAACCTCCGCGGGCGGGGGAATCGCCCCAGCAGCGCCCCCACCGAGCGTGAAAGCCCCCGCGGGCTCGTCGACTGGAACCGGACGCTGGCGCGGGCCAGCCGGCAACTCGCCCGCCCCCTTGACTCCCTCCGCAACCACCGGCGAGGGCGCCGCCTGAGGCGCATGAACCCCGCTCGCATGCCCCGCCGCTCGACGCACCACTGTTCGCCCCAGGTACCGGTTCAGAGCGCTCGCCGGGGCCCCTGCCGTCGCCGCGGGGGCAGAGGCCGCTCATATGGGACCTGGAGTGGCTGCGGTCCTGGCCGACGCGTCCTACGACGAGGACCGAACATTGCCGGTAACCTCTGCCATGCCAGACTTGCCGTGGGAAACGTTAAACGCTAACCGAGAGCACCGAGCTGGTCGGGCATCTCTTCAATTTGAAACGCAACGTCGGCTTTGACTTGAATGTGGGACGGCTCGGACAAACGTCGGGTAATCCTCGAGGCGTCGCGGGTTACCTCCGCGACCCTGGCCAAGTTCTTCACGATCTCGCGATGCTCAGCCCGCGCGTCCTCGTCGCTATCCCGCGCCACGTTGAGATGCTTAACCTGCCCCTCGGGACGATGGCGCGTTTCCCTGGGCTGGTCGAGCTCACTTCTAACATAACTGATATCCTCGTTGACCCTGGTGACTCAGATACGGGCATCGTGCGTCTCCTGCGGCGCTGCGTCGAATTCCACCACCAGACACTGCAACCCGGCGCGGTGCACGCCGCGGCTCGCCCCGGCCTGCTCGACGCAGCAGCGGGCGCAAACCTCAGTCGCGCGAAGGGACTGGCTCGCGCGACCCATGATGAACTTCGGTCTAGCCAGGCGCCCCGCGAGATGGCCCTCGGCAACTTCTTCTCCCGGACGAGGCCCGACAACGACAAAGGGATCCTGGCCCACCAAGGACGCCGCGCGCTCGGGGGCGGCGCGGCCGTCAGACGCAACATAACAGCGACGGCTGGCACATGTGTAGAGTTAGCAAACTGGGGAGGCAGTAATAGAAGCCCCTGGATTCCATTCGGCTGCGAGCATTTATCGGCGGCTGGCGCTCACCGACGCCCACCTTCAAGCGCGAGCCGACTGGCGTCACGCATGTGTTTACCGCGCACGCAGCGGCCATGGTTAACGTGTCTGCCAGATTCCCACATGTAGAGACCTTGACTACTCTTACGCCTCCTCTCCTCACTTCCTCATGTGACAACGAATAGCAGGCTTCGGTATAAAACTCACCTTTCCTTCTCCCTCTCGTGCGACCCCCTCCGGTTAACTCCATGCGTCGACGTCGCCCTTGGCACCCCAGGTCAACTTGGTGGCCAACATGAGGACTGTTGGTCATGAACCACGTGATCTTCTAAGAACAACTCCTCCCTTGACCATATGTTCCATTTCAGATCGGCACAGGTCTCCCTCGTACACATCAACTTTGGGTTGCCTGAATGACCTCATGCCCGAACTTGAAGCCATGGATGGATGGTGAAACAAAAAACCAAATGCGCTTCTTATGTAGTTCCTCATAGTACCATAGCAAAGCTGAGGTGTGTTACCCCCTGTTCCATAATTTCCGGCACTCGTTGCCCGCCCAGCCACTTAACGTCGATTGTCGAAAGTGCTGAAAGCCGCACGCAGTGGGATGGCAACTAACAACGATGCCGCCTACAATGTCCTTAGCTTTGCTCATCATATGACTACGCGGTCATCGCGAGACACCCCCAAACATGAGAAATCTACGGGTCACTTTTTTGCCTCTGCAAGGCGCGCCACGCCCGAGGGGGCATCGGGCTTCGAGCGCCAGCAACCATAACAGAAGTGCACGAGCACTCTCACGCCCCATGTCGCAACCACGCGGGAGAGCAAGCGTCGACCAAGTTCGCCCCGAGGGCAGCAGCACCAAACCGAAGGACTCTTCCACGCGGAGCCACCAAATTTGAAGCCCAGACCAAGACATTCTATAGTCCAGACCGGGCCAATCTAAATTTCAAACCGGGCCAGCCTGAATGTCAGAGTGGGCCGACAGGAATAATCCACGTGCAGCAGTCTCAGGCAGAACGCATCGCTCGAGTCCTCGGGGGGTGAGGGGGGTAATCTGAATTTCAGACAAGGGCAATCTGAATTTCAGATGCGGGGGGGGCGCCGGCCCAGACAAAGACGCGCCATGATCTCCCTCTGCGATCAACCTGGAGCGAAGGAAATGCACTGCCCCGCCATGCCGGTGACAGCGCACCGGCACGCAAGTCACACGAGCCCGACAATCGCGCGCGCGTCGACGTCGAGCGCACCAACACGTCTGCGCAGCCTACGAACAGCCCAGGCAACAAAATTCATGTGAGTAATTTGGTTTGGGAAGTGTCTAGTGATCATGAGTTAGTGATCACAACTGAACCGTTGAAACCCAAAAGACTACCGAATTCGTCAAATGTTGTCAGATCCGAGGCAAACCCAAGTATCAATCCTGGAGAAAATGTCTCGCTAGCACGCGCTAGTACCACGCGTTGGCATGTGCCGCGCATCCAGGCTTCCCTCTGGATTGCGCACACTTCCTTGATTATGTTCAAGTCCGAATGAACGAGCCAGTCAACAATCTCGATGCTAAAATCGAGCATCTGCAGACCTGGTCTGACCTTACTCACGTCCTCGTCTTGCCGTTATAATACTCGAGTCGTTTCCATGTGTTCCTGTCTGGCATCGATGTCGTCGCCAGTCCCACCTGGCTTTTGCCCCCGACTATCTCTGAGGGCAGCGGGGGAATCGTCGGCGCCAGCACGCTGCGACCCATGTCCATGTCATCCTCGACGGGGGCTAACTCAGTCCAACCCGTCGACTCTTCGTCTGGCAGTCGAGATCAAACCTGGCGCCAATCATCTTCCAACTCACGTCTTTCGCGAGTTACGTCGGTGAACGCGCGAGGTCTTCCGCGCAGCTCCGAACTTTACCCTCCCCCCCGTTTCTCTCGGCAACGCGAACTGTGCTAGGTGCACGCAGGTCCTTCCTGGGGGTTCGGCGCTGTCTGATTGCATTTTGTCTCTGAAGACCCAGGCATATGTTCACTCGGCTCTGGGCCTGTCACGGGCGCGCTCGTCCTCTTCCCCCACCTCAGACCTCGCTTCGAGCCTGACTTGCGCGGAGGCGAGTCTCTCCTGAATGTCGCGGTAGTCTTCTCTCTCACCACTCAACGACTCGCCGTCGGCACTCGGGATCGCGGGGCGCGCGCGCCTCATCTCCCCTTGCAAGGGCCTTGCATCCAAAACACCCACCACTGGGCCCCACTGCCAAATACTCTGACCTCTCAACAACCATTCGTCCGGCCCCCGCAGGTCCAGCACGGGGCACAAAGACGCGAGTCTTCACTTCGCGGCCCGCTGCGTTGGGATCTGGCTGCCACATCAACCCCTGCAGGGCAGCAGCCCCCCCAATGTCCCACCATTCCTCTTCGCTTCCTCTTCTCTAGAACTCATTGGCTGTAACGGCCCTGTTGCGCCGTTCCCATGGTCAGTTCCGAATTCGCCAACGCAGATGAAGACTCCCCGCTCCCACCCAGGATCTTACTGTTCACCCTGTTTATTTGGCGAACTCTTGCGAAACATCACACGTTCCCCAAATTCGGGCAACTGTCTTACAGTCGGAGCCCTGAAGAAGGAACCCTTTTCGTTGGGGAGGGGCTCCGCGTTCCTTAAGTGCGTCGCAGCTTGCCTCAGGTTGCCCTTATGTTTTCGATCGGAAATCGAAGTTTAACGCATGGGGAAAAAAGAAGAAGAGGAAGAAGAAGAACTTTTCTATTATTAAAAAATTAAACTTAGTAAACAAGAAGACGCTCCTTAGTTTCGGTTCCTTAAGCCAAGGCCCCGACTGTAAACAGTCGGCCTCCGCATCTCTCGCCGGGCGCCTTTCTGCCGGCGCTGCATGCAAACATAATCATGGCCGATTACGCATTCGACGCCAGCGATGGCATGGGCGCGTGATTTTCATCAAATTAAATGTTGTGGTTGCTGTCGAGCGCGCTTCTCACGTTCCTCGCACTGCCCCGATGACCCTCTCGATCTCACCGTTGGACTGAGTCTACAACTGGGCCGACTCCCACCCGCGCGATCAGATCACACGAGGCGCAAACTGCGTCCTCGACGACGATTAGCGCCAGTTCACCATCACACTTACCAGTGACGTTTCTGCGGCCTGTTAACGCAATCATACCAATAATTATACTAACTGAGCAGGGGCCCACTCTTTCTCGGATGACCATCTTGCCCCAAGATATGTCTGGTTCACTGCAATGCACTTCTTGCGCGGGGGCAGCGTTCTCGTCGTCATCACCGTCGCCTTTCTTGCACACGAGCCACATGTTGCCGATTGAAACAACTGGGGCGCACAAAGACATACTAGTACTCTACGTTAACCCTGGAGGCGCGCGCCCGACGCATTTATATAGCACGCCCATCTTGTCGCACATCGCTCCCCGAGCGGCGCGGCCAGAAAGCGCCCGCCACGACGCAGATACCATAAGATTTCTCGGCGCGCGCATTCCCCCTGGGAAGGCAACGCACATTTTGTATCAGCATGTTGGAGTGACGCCGAACAACCGGCACTCCTCCTCTCGTCTCATTTCGCTCGTTCGGCGATTGCGCCCCGGGCCTTGCCCCCAACGCAATGGGGGCCCTAACTTCGGCAATGTGGGTGAGTTGCACAGCGCAACTCCACTTGTTCCTCACTCAGCATCGCGTCGCAAAGGAAAAAAGCTGCAGTTCTGCTCCCTCATCAACGAACACACCTTCTACATCGCTCAACCCAATGCCCCCTATCATCTTCATCACTCGCTTCATTAACTCCAGAAAAAGGCCCTGTCTGAATGGGGGTCACGGGCAAGCGAAGACCAACTATAACAAGACCTCTGCACAGGCCCCCTGCCTCGGATAACCTTCGACCCCGTGAACTCCCAGCACTCGGTCGCGCCGATCCCCGCCCCCTGCTAACCCAGGCACCTCGGCGCTGGATTGGAGCGCCACCCCCCCCCCCCCCTGTCTCCAGCACAGCTGTCCTGCGCCCACTCGCCCCACGCCCCAAGCAACTGCAAGGCCTTCCGCGCTCGCCACTGCCCGGGACAAGTCGGCCACCAGCGCCCAAGTACTCTCTGGCCGCTAACATCCGCAACTTGAACGGGCACGGCAAACTCGGCGCCTGCTTCAGCTGCACCCTTGATCACTACGAGACCGCAGTCGCGCATAACGGACCCGTCGGAGCCGCCACAGCCCTCGCCTGCCTGGGGGCCTCAGCGGGTTCCACGAGAAAGTTCGAACCAGCCTGCGGTGGCCCCACATTGCCACGGGCGCAACCACCACCGCTTCGAACGCGGCCTCTTGCTGGTTGAAGGGTTAACTTCAGGAGCGGCGCCCAGCCCCCCCGCAAATTGCACTTCCGCGCACTGTTCGAACCAGCTTTTCTCTTGCCCCGCGCACTTTTGAACCCTTGCGCCGAAATCAGCGCGGCGCGCGCAGTTCCCTGAACACCTGCGCTGGCAACTCCTGTTCGATTAACCTACACGCGCTATCGCCATCCTAGATGACGACACTGCCTGCGCCATTGGCCGGCACTCTTCTGACGGCCCCCGCTGACACGGGAGGCCCCTCAGGCCCCGGGCTGCAACATCCCTGGGGCTGGGGCTGCCCCGGCGAGATGTTCGGCGCCGCCGAACTCTCTCGTCCGCCCCGCGGCCGCCTTCGCGCCACCCCTCTCGGAACAGTTAGCTACAATTCGCCCCCTGCCCCCCCGAGCCCCTGCGGGCGAGGCGCCCCCTCTCGGAGACCAGAACACAAGCCCCTTTTCCCCCCGCCCCTCCGTCCTCCACCCCCCCCCAGCCCGCCTCTCCTCCGCCACCTCCTTTGCCCGCGGAGCACTGGCCGCGCGCGATGCGGCCGCCTCCTCTGCAATTGCTTGCCCCACCACTTTTGTCATTTACTCGGCAGACGACGTCGACCCCGCCCCCCCCCCCCCCCCCCCCCCCCCCCCACCCCCCCCCCCCGCACACACACCACACACGCACACACACACACACACACACACACACACACACACACACACGCACGCACGCACGCACGCACGAACACGCACAGACACACACACACACACACACACACAACACACACACACACCACACACACACACAACACACACACACACCACACACACACACACAACACACACACACACACGCACACACGCACGCACCGCACGCACGCACGCACGCACGCACGCACGCACGCACGCACGCACACACACACACACACACACACACACACACATACACACACACACGCACACATACACACACACACAAACACACACACACACTTGCAAAGTCGGGACTTTTCCTTCGCCTTCCCCCTTGCTGAAGGCGCGCACCCCTGCACCTTCATCCCGCAAGTTTCCTCGACCCCACTGCTGCCGCAGTTCCACTGGCCGCCAGCGGCCGTTGTCGTCGACGCAACCTGCATCATTCCACTCGCGTTCACCACGCGTCGTCGCCAGCGTCGTCAACGCCTCAGATCCACACGGCACCGCTGCCCTGGGCGTCCGCGTCTAAGCCAGGAAGACCGCCCAGGAGTGCCCTATGACGAGCGCGATGGCCCCGACACCAATCTGCCCTGGCCGAGGAACGGGCAGCCCCCTGCCTCGAGCCTTCGCGCACCCCCAGAGCTCGCCCGGGCCCCGTCTTCCAAGACACAATATTCTGCCAACTCGCTCGTCCACCTCAGCCTGCAGAACCAGCCTGACTCCTTCTCTCCTAGGACCCCTGGCGACAGGCCCAGCCCACTCAGCGCGCTCGGTGGTCCAGGGCCCGCCCATGGAGGCTTTCTGAACCTCGAGGTGAGTCGACGGCAATCCCAGACAAGTCGAGACGCCTTGATGTCTGTCAGGCCCCCCTCCTCTAGGTTCTCCACCGCCGTGAAAACCCCGACGTACTCCCTCACCTCCTCGACGTAATTGAGCACGCCAGCTTCCCACATCCTGAGCGTAAGTGCCAACCGGTTCGACATCACCTTCCACCCAGGATCGCTGTAGCTTCTCATATGCTGGAACTTGCCTCAGTCCACTTCGTCGTCGCGCCATGGCATGATCCCCGCCACATTGTCGAGGTAAGGCCGCGGTGTCGTGCCCCTCTTCACCTTCTCCGACGCACCGTAGCCCATCATCTGCGCTTTCCCAAGACGGCCGAGCACCGTCCTGCTGTCGTCGATGTCTCCCCAGCTGGCTCTCTCCGCCAGCCTGTCCCACGGCTCGTCGATGATCATGCGCTGCACTGGAATCGCGCCATGCCATGACATCCTGGAATGCCGCACCTGAAGTTCCTCCACCACGCGGATGCGTCCACAGGCCAAGTACCGCATAGACGCGATGGCGCGAGACAACCTCCTCCAGGCAACCTGGATCTCCACCTCTGACAGCTTCGCGCCGAAGGCCCCCTCAGCCCTGAACGGCGGGAAAGGAAGGCCCCGAAGAGAACATCGCTGACGGCCCGGCCACTCCGACGAAGAAACTGGGAGACAACTGGACTCCATGGCCCCGACGAGCGACGCCCAACTGCGCACCCGTCGCCCTCCTGATGTACAGATGCTGCACCAAGCACGCCATGGGTCTCAACGCACGCCTTCCAGGCCCCCAGGCCGTGGAATAACGCTTCCGCCGAGCCGACGAAGTACGTGTCATCAAAATACGCCAGGCAATCTCCCTGCGGATCAACGGTCCGAACCGAGGTCCGACCTGGCGCGAAACTCCTAGGTACCCAGACATTCTCGCATCGTTATTTTCTGTTTAAACAACAACAACAACAACAACAACAACAACAACAACAACAACAACAACAACAACAACAACAACAACAACAATCATTTAAGCACGTGGGGACACTCCGTTCTCACCAGTGCCAGGGTTTTCATAGGAGGCGGGCAATACCCCCACTTTGTGGGGGGGCCGGTTCAAGCTCTACCAAATTTCCAAACGACTCTTCGCCACCACCCACACCCAGCTTCCCGCCCTATGACGTTCGGACACTTCACTTCGTGGCATGCGGACGACCGTGGCTACTATTCAGGGCCCCGCGGCCGACGACGACGGCGTGCGCGCGCGAAGAAAAAACGAATGTGTCCAATATGGTATTATTTGACAGGGATGATGGCCCTGGCATGCGCGCAACCGTTGTTGCAGAAGTTCGAAGCACGTGGAAAAGTTGCTCGCAAGAGCCCGTTTGACAGAAATGTTGAAAAAATATTGGGTTTCCTCAGAAATCCGCAAGAGCGCGCAAGATGATTTTTTGAAACTTTTTTTTGAAAAACCATTGGGTTTTTCATGTGTTTATGTTAAAATCGCTACGAAAACTAAGGTTTTGGAAGGATTTCATCTTGCGCGCGCGAGTGTGCAACAACAACAACAACAACAACAACAACAACAACAACAACTACTACTACTACTACTACTACTACTACTACTACTACTACTACTAACCACCACCACCACCACCCACCACCACCACCACCACCACCGCCACCACCACCACCACCACCACCACACCACCACCACCACTACTACTACTACGTACACTACTAGAATATCAGACTGACTTACTCACTACTTACTACTACTACTACTAGACGTACGACTACGACACGACTACTAGATACTACTTACTACGAACTACTTACCACTACTACTCCTACTACTATACTGTACTACTACTACTACTAAAATACTACTATTACTAATTACCTACTACTACTGAATAATACTAATAACTTAACACGAATAATTTACGCATAAATAATAAACCACTGTATTACGACACGCTACGACTACTTACTCTCCTCCTACTCCTATACTACTACTACTACTACTATTACTACTACTACTTACTACTACTACTACTACTACTACTACTACTACGACTACATTACTACTACTACTACACTACTACTAAATGCTAATACTACTACTACTACTACGACTACTACCTACTACTACTACTCCAAACTACTACCACTACTTACTACTACTACTTACTACTATCACTACTACTACTACTATGATCAACTACTATAACGACTACGACTACGACTACGATACGATACGACTTACGACTACGGCCCCTAGTACTACACTATTAAATTACTACATAGCAGCTAACTATTACTACTACTACTACTATACTACTACGACTGCGACTACGAGTGATACTACCACTACTAATTACTACTACTACTACTACTACTACTACTACTACTACTACTACTCATACTACTACTACTACTACTACTACTACTACTACTACTACTACTACCACCACTACCACTACCACTACCACGACCACTACCACTACCACTACTGCTGCTACTACTACTACTACTACTACTACTACTACTACTACCCTGTAACGCCCCTCACGGGGGTAGAAACCAACTGGGTGCAGCTTACTCCGTGGAGCGTCGTGGTGTATCCTCCTCCACTCGTGTGCTTGCGCCAGGCTCGCAGGTGGTCAGAAAAATGCCCCGAACATCGAAGATTACGTTATTAGAGGTTTCGTCTTCGAGTCCTTTCCCAGAGCCCCGACGTGGTGTCTGTTCATCGTGTCGGCGCCCTTGTTGTCGTGAAATTATCCTCGGGGGGCCTCTTCGTGACGCTCCCGAGAAAGGGGAGGAGGGAGGAGGGAGGAGGGAAGGAGGAGGGAGGAGGGAGGAGGACGGATGGGGAGGAGGCGGATCTCGCGCACGGCGCTATCGGAGCCATCGAGGCTACAGATGAGGTAGGAGGAGGAGGAGGAGGAGGAGGAGGAGGAGGAGGAGGAAGAGGAGGAGGCGGAGGAGGAGGAGAAAGAGGAGGAGAAGGAGGAGGAAGAGGGGGAGGAAGGATTTGAAGCAGGACGGATGAGGAGAAGGATGCCGACGACGAGCAGGAGGAGGAGAGGGAATGACGCCCGTCCTGGAGCCTCTTGGTGTCGCCGTGGCTCTCCTAGAGCGTGCTGGGGGTCCTGTGGCCTGTTTGGGCTCTTCGGGGCCTCTTGGGGCCTCTTGGAGCCTCCTGGGCCTTCTGGAGCTCCCTGAGTGTAATTCAAAATGGGTCCTCCGGGGGGCTCTTGAGATTTCGTGGGCCCCCCCAGGGCCGCCATGGGCCCTCCTGGAGCCTCCGTGGGCCCTCTCAGAACCCTCTCGCGGGGGCGGAATGATGAAAACAATTTCACGCATGGGGGCCTTTCCGTTGAGAATGGGGGCGCGGTGCAGAGTGGGTCCTCCTGGGGCCCTCCCGAGATCTCCTAGGCACTCCCGAGGCCGCCATGGGCCCTCGTGGAGCCTCTGGGGGCCTCCAAGAAGCCTCTCACGGGAGCTGAAAAATGACGACAGTTTCACGGATGGGAGCCTTTCCGTTGAGAAGGGGAGCGCGGTGAAGGCAATAAAATGACGACAGTGTCGCACTTGAGGCCCCAAATCGTCTTTGAGCACCTCGGGCGCGAATCCCCTTCCCGCATAGTACGGTGCGATTTCCCTTCCCCCCGCTGACCCGCCGGACCCCGGGAGGGTAATTTTTGTGGTTTTCGCTTGTACGAAACACTTCCCCCCCTCTCGACGGTGACGGAGGGCAGGCGGCGTGGGGAGGCGGGTTGGCGGGGTGGCGGGTTGGCTGGGGTTGCGGGGTGGCTGGTTGGGCTGGTTGAGCCGGTTGAGTTATTTGGGTGG
>CAUYUJ010014962.1:102144-119644 GCA_963575745.1 Prorocentrum cordatum
CAGGAGAATAGCATTCTGCTGTTTCGGTCGCACCCCGTTCTCATGGGCCTGTAGCTGTGGCTTGGGCCCGTAGCCGAAGCTTGGGGCCCGAAAGCTTTAGCTCGGGCCTGTCGCTGTAGCAGGAGAATCGTATTCTGCTGTTTCGGTCGCACCCCATTCTCATGGGCCTGTAGCTGTGGCTTGGGCCTGTAGCCGAAGCTTGGGACCCGAAAGCTTTAGCTCGGGCCTGTAGCTGTAGCAGGAGAATCGTATTCTGCTGTTTCGGTCGCGCCCCATTCTGATGGGCCTGTAGCTGTGGCTTGGGCCTGTAGCCGAAGCTTGGGGCCCGAAAGCTTTAGCTCGGGCCTGTAGCTGTAGCAGGAGAATCGTATTCTGCTGTTTCGGTCGCGCCCCATTCTCATGGGCCTGTAGCCGAAGCTTGGGACCCGAAAGCTTTAGCTCGGGCCTGTAGCTGTAGCAGGATAATAGTATTCTGCTGTTTCGGTCGCACCCCATTCTCATGGGCCTGTAGCTGCGGCTTGGGCCTGTAGCCGAAGCTTGGGGCCCGAAAGCTTTAGCTCGGGCCTGTAGCTGTAGCAGGAGAGTAGTATTCTGCTGTTTCGGTCGCACTCAAATCGCCCTGCTCACTGCAACTCCTCTGGACATCGTCGTTGGAAACCTGACCGACAAATCCCGATAGTCGGTACTCTTCGCTAGAGTGGCTGTCTTGGGCCGTCTTGGGGCCTCGTGGGCAGTCTTCGGGCCCTCTGGGAAGCTTCTTGGGCCGTCTTGGGGCAGTATTGGGTGCCTCTTGAGCCGTCCTGTAGCTCCGGAAAGCCGAAAAGACGAGAAGGCCAAAATCCTTCAACACCCATCCCAAAATTCGTGGTTTTGGCCTCTCGGGGCTCTCCCAGGAAGCCTTTTGGAGGCCTCTTGGAGCGTCTTGGAAGCCTCTTGGGCCGTCTGGGGCTCACCTTGAGCGTCCTGGAGCGATCGTTCGGCGTCTCAGGAGCCTGCGAAAGTGCCGACAATTGCGCAGTTCGCAGCTCCCCCCGCAGGGAGCCGCGAGGTCCCGACGCGATCTGCGTGTAACCCCACTCCGCTGGGCCCAGGAGCCCACGAAAGGACCGACAGTTGCGCTTTCGGCAGCTCCCCCCGCAGGGAGCCGCGAGGTCCCGACGCGATCCGCGTGTAACCCCACTCCGCGGGGCCTCCCAGGAGCCCACGAAAGTGCCGACAGTTGCGCAGTTGGCAGCTCCCCCCGCAGGGAGCCGCGAGGTCCCGACGCGATCCGCGTGTAACCCCCACTCCGCTGGGCCTCCCAGGAGCCCACGAAAGTGCCGACAGTTGCGCAGTTGGCAGCTCCCCCCGCAGGGAGCCGCGAGGTCCCGACGCGATCTGAGTGTCACCCCACTCCGCTGGGCCTCCCAGGAGCCCACGAAAGTGCCGACAGTTGCGCAGTTGGCAGCTCCCCCCGCAGGGAACCGCGAGGTCCCGACGCGATCCGCGTGTACCCCAACTCCGCTGAGCCTCCCAGGAGCCCACGAAAGTGCCGACAGTTGCGCAGTTGGCAGCTCCCCCCGCAGGGAGCCGCGAGGTCCCGACGCGATCCGCGTGTAACCCCACTCCGCTGGGCCTCCCAGGAGCCCACGAAAGTGCCGACAGTTGCGCAGTTGGCAACTCCCCCCGCAGAGAGCCGCGAGGTCCCGACGCGATCCGCGTGTAACCCCACTCCGCTGGGCCTCCCAGGAGTCCACGAAAGTGCCGACAATTGCGCAGTTCGCAGCTCCCCCCGCAGGGAGCCGCGAGGTCCCGACGCGATCCGCGTGTAACCCCACTCCGCTGGGCATCCCAGAAGCCCACGAAAGTGCCGACAGTTGCGCAAGTTGGCAGCTCCCCCCGCAGGGAGCCGCGAGGTCCCGACGCGATCCGCGTGTAACCCCCACTCCGCTGGGCCTCCCAGGAGCCCACGAAAGTGCCGACAGTTGCGCAAATTGGCAGCTCCCCCCGCAGGGAGCCGCGAGGTCCCGACGCGATCCGCGTGTACCCCCACTCCGCTGGGCCTCCCAGGAGCCCACGAAAGTGCCGACAGTTGCGCAGTTGGCAGCTCCCCCCGCAGGGAGCCGCGAGGTCCCGACGCGATCTGCGTGTGACCCCCACTCCGCTGGGCCTCCAGGAGCCCACGAAAGTGCCGACAGTTGCGCAGTTGGCAGCTCCCCCCGCAGGGAGCCGCGAGGTCCCGACGCGATCTGCGTGTCCCCCCACTCCGCTGGGCCTCCCAGGAGCCCACGAAAGTGCCGACAGTTGCGCAGTTCGCAGCTCCCCCCGCAGGGAGCCGCGAGGTCCCGACGCGATCTGCGTGTCACCCCCACTCCGCTGGGCCTCCCAGGAGCCCACGAAAGTGCCGACAGTTGCGCAGTTGGCAGCTCCCCCTGCAGGGAGCCGCGAGGTCCCGACGCGATCTGCGTGTCACCCCCACTCCGCTGGGCCTCCCAGGAGCCCACGAAAGTGCCGACAGTTGCGCAGTTGCAGCTCCCCCCGCAGGGAGCCGCGAGGTCTCGACGCGATCCGCGTGTACCCCCACTCCGCTGGGCCTCCCAGGAGACCACGAAAGTGCCGACAGTTGCGCAAGTTGGCAGCTCCCCCCGCAGGGAGCCGCGAGGTCCCGACGCGATCCGCGTGTACCCCAACTCCGCTGAGCCTCCCAGGAGCCCACGAAAGTGCCGACAGTTGCGCAGTTGGCAGCTCCCCCCGCAGGGAGCCGCGAGGTCCCGACGCGATCTGCGTGTACCCCAACTCCGCTGGGCCTCCCAGGAGACCACGAAAGTGCCGACAGTTGCGCAATTGGCAGCTCCCCCCGCAGGGAGCCGCGAGGTCCCGACGCGATCTGCGTGTACCCCAACTCCGCTGAAAGTGCCGACAGTTGCGCAGTTGGCAGCTCCCCCTGCAGGGAGCCGCGAGGCCCCGACGCGATCTGCGTGTACCCCCACTCCGCTGGGCCTCCCAGGAGCCCACGAAAGTGCCGACAGTTGCGCAAGATCGCAGGAGGCGACAGATGCGCAGATTGCAGCCCCCCAGAGGGCGCCGCGAGGAGGAGGTAGGAGGCAGGAGGGAGGTGGGCGGGAGGACGGGGCGACCAGAGTGCTCTATTCAAAACGAGTACCCAACCAAGGGAGGGTTGGGAAAAAAACGACGTCGCATGAATGGGCAAGCGCTCCCCGCTGCCCCAGCTGGCCGCTGTGGCCTGCTCTTCGCAGAACTCTTCCACGTCTGAGCGCCTCCCCCCTCCTCCCCTCGCGAGGCCACCCTAGTCTTCTTTCATTCATCTGCACGCCGGACAATTCGCCTATCGGTTGCCCCGATTAGCCTCACGCTGGTACGGACTGCCTCTGCCTCGCCGCCGACGAAAACAGTATGGGTAGGCGCTGGAACCCCCCCGGCCCCTAGCGCGCCACGTGCGGAACGACCACGGGCCACAAGTAGGCGAGCCGAGACGCGACTGGTAGACAGACTCGGGCGAGACAAAGATGACCCCTGGCGCGCCAAGCGCGCCAGGGACGGGGCGGGAGGCGCAGACCCAGAGGAGGGCGCCGGGCCCGAGCAATCCGCGGGAAGCTGAGAGAGTGTATGCTGGGTCGCATGACTTCGCGCCTCGCGCCCCGCGATGCGCGACACGCAGCTATCTTCGCGCCCTCGCGCCGCCCCCCTGGAGAAGGGCAGCCGCCCTGGCCCAGACCACGACGCACGAGGTGCGATCACCTTCGCGCCCCCCCGGGTGAGCTAGTGCGTGTGTGCGCGCACTCGTGCCGCACAATGCTGAGTGCAATTTGAAGCGATCCTTCGCGCCCCGTTCCGTCACTCGCCAGGGTGACGTCGGCCGGCCGGCGGAGGAGAAGAGGTGTGCTCGTGCCGTGATTCTGTCTCCAAGCGCCTGGGCGGCGGCCGCCATCTCCTTCCTCGCCTCCTCGCTCGTGGCGTTCGCCGCGGCGGACTCGCGGCGCGCCCGGGCCTCGTCGGCCGCAGCCTCGTCGCGCAGCCGGTGGGCGCTCGCCTCGGAGGTCGCGCGGGCCCTCTCCGCGGCCTCCCGCGCGGCGCGCGCCGCCGCGGCGTCCTTGTGGGCCTGCGCGGTCACGCTCTCGGCGCGATCGATCTCCTCCTGGGCCTGGGCGCGGGCGGCCTCCGCCGAAGACTCCAGCGCCTTCGCCCCGGCCATCTCGCGGCGCGCGGCGGCGCTCCGGGACTCGGCGGCCTTGGACTCCTCCGTGGCGTTGGCCTCCGCGGCGTGCGCTTCCTCCTCTGCGGCCGACGCTCTGGCATCCTCGGCCTTGGCGTGGGCTGCCTGCTTCGCGGCTTCGGCCTTGGCCGCCGCAGCCCCAGCAATCTCATCCAGCGCCTTGGCGCGAGCGGCCTTCGCCGCGGCCGTAGCGCTCGCGTCCATGCGCTGTGCCGCGGCGGCCTTCTTGGTCGCGGCCTTTGCGTCCTGCATCTCCTTCTCCGCCTCCGACTCCTCGGCGCCGGCGCTGGCAATCTCGCGCTGGGCGCTGGCGTTCAGCTCTCGGGCCTTCCTCAGCGCCGCAGACGCCTCCGCAGCCTTCTCGTCCGCGGCGGCCTCGGCGGCCTTGGCATCCTCCTCTGCCTTCTTCTGGGCGGCCCAAGCAGCGGCCACCGCCTTCGCGTCCTTGCTGTCCAGAGCCTTGGCCCGGCTAGTCGCGGCCTTCGCATCCTGCATCTCCTTCTCCGCCTCCGACTTCTCGGCGTCGGCGCTGGCAATCTCGTGCTGGGCACTGGCGTTCAGCTCCTGGGCCTTCCTCAACGCCGCAGACGCCTCCGCAGCCTTCTCGTCCGCGGCGGCCTCGGCGGCCTTGGCATCCTCCTCTGCCTTCTTCTGGGCGGCCCAAGCAGCGGCCACCGCCTTCGCGTCCTTGCTGTCCAGAGCCTTGGCCTGGCTAGTCGCGGCCTTCGCATCCTGCATCTCCTTCTCCGCCTCCGACTTCTCGGCGTCGGCGCTGGCAATCTCGTGCTGGGCACTGGCGTTCAGCTCCGGGCCTTCCTCAGCGCCGCAGACGCCTCCGCAGCGCTCTCGTCCGCGGCGGCCTCGGCGGCCTTGGCTCCTCCTCTGCCTTCTTCTGGGCGGCCCAAGCAGCGGCCACCGCCTTCGCGTCCTTGCTGTCCAGAGCCTTGGCCTGGCTAGTCGCGGCCTTCGCATCCTGCATCTCCTTCTCCGCCTCCGACTTCTCGGCGTCGGCGCTGGCAATCTCGTGCTGGGCACTGGCGTTCAGCTCCTGGGCCTTCCTCAGCGCCGCAGACGCCTCCGCAGCCTTCTCGTCCGCGGCGGCCTCGGCGGCCTTGGCATCCTCCTCGAGCGCGTTTCTTTATGCTCGGCGATGACTGGTGTCATGGGGGGGGAAGGGCGAGGGGGGGGATGACGTAACGCCCCCCCCGCCGTGTAGCTCCGGCACCGCAGCCGCGCCCGCGCGCGGCGCGACGAGCGACGAGCGACGAGCGACGAGCGACGACGACGACGACGACGACGACGACGACGACGACGAGGACGACGACGCGAGCAGCATATAGGTGGCGATATGCCCCACTGCGCCTGTGTACACCACAACGCTCGCGTGCACCACAGCGCGCGTGTATACTACAACGCTTGCGTACACTGCAACAACCGTGTGCAACGCAGCGCCTGTGTACACCGCAGTGCTTGCGTACACTACAGCGCCGGAGTACATGTGCACACCGCAGCTACCATGTGCAACACAGCGAATGTGAACACCACAATGCTTGCGTGCACCGCAGCGCCTGTGCACGCCAAAGCGCGCGTCTACACCACAGCATCCGCGTGCAACGCAGCGCTGGTGTACACCACAATTCAATGCCTCCATGCATAGGACAGGTAGAAGGAACATGTACGTGAGGATCTGCTGCGGACAACTAGACGCCACGCCAGGAAAGTGCTGATAATCGAATGCGACGTTTCCCTCCCCTCTCCTCCTCCACCTCCACCACCTCCTTTTCCTCCTCCTCCTCCTCCTCCTCCTCCTCCTCCTCGTCCTCCTCCTCATCCTCCTCCTCCTCCTCCTCCTCCTCCTCCTCCTCCTCCTCCTCCTCCTCCTCCCCTCCCTCCTCCCTACCCCCTGTCGTGCGGGTTGGCGCTACAGCGCACGTGCGCATCTCACCACGCACCGCGGAATGGTCGATTGAATCGGTCCATTTGGTTCTCGGACGGCCAATTTGGCTGGAGCCTCCTGGACGCAGATGGGAGGACTTAGGGTGATGCGGGCGGACTCGGGAGGACTCGTAGATTCCAGCGGCGGTCCGTTGTCCATAAGGATTGTTTCCTTTTGTTCCCCATATCCTAAGATGGGGTTCTTGTTATTACTTGGACGCCTCCTACTCCTCCTCCTTCTTCCTCCTCTTTTCTCCTCCCCTCCTGTCGGACATACTCAGACTTGCTCATACACAGACTTACTCATACTCAGACTTACTCATACTCAGACCTACTCATACTCAGACTTACTCACACTCAGACATACTCATATACAGACTTACTCATACACAGACTTACTCATACACAGTATTAGTCATACCCAGACGTACACATACACAGACTTACTCATACACAGACTTACTCATACTCAGCACCCCTAAGGGGAGCCGCCAGGGGTGGTTGCACGGGCTCGTTCGCGGCCATTTTGTGGGGATGTCTCAGGCGGTTTGCCTGTTTCTGTGCCCAACATCCTTCGCTTTCGGAGCAGATTTGGAGGATGTCTCGAGCGAGGCGCTCATTTCAGCACCCCTAAGGGGAGCCGCCAGGGGTGGTTGCACGGGCTCGTTCGCGGCCATTTTGTGGGGATGTCTCAGGCGGTTTGCCTGTTTCTGTGCCCAACATCCTTCGCTTTCGGAGCAGATTTGGAGGATGTCTCGAGCGAGGCGCTCATTTCAGCACCCCTAAGGGGAGCCGCCAGGGGTGGTTGCACGGGCTCGTTCGCGGCCATTTTGTGGGGATGTCTCAGGCGGTTTGCCTGTTTCTGTGCCCAACATCCTTCGCTTTCGGAGCAGATTTGGAGGATGTCTCGAGCGAGGCGCTCATTTCAGCACCCCTAAGGGGAGCCGCCAGGGGTGGTTGCACGGGCTCGTTCGCGGCCATTTTGTGGGGATGTCTCAGGCGGTTTGCCTGTTTCTGTGCCCAACATCCTTCGCTTTCGGAGCAGATTTGGAGGATGTCTCGAGCGAGGCGCTCATTTCAGCACCCCTAAGGGGAGCCGCCAGGGGTGGTTGCACGGGCTCGTTCGCGGCCATTTTGTGGGGATGTCTCAGGCGGTTTGCCTGTTTCTGTGCCCAACATCCTTCGCTTCCGGAGCAGATTTGGAGGATGTCTCGAGCGAGGCGCTCATTTCAGCACCCCTAAGGGGAGCCGCCAGGGGTGGTTGCACGGGCTCGTTCGCGGCCATTTTGTGGGGATGGCTCAGGCGGTTTGCTTGTTTCTGTGCCCAACATCCTTCGCTTTCGGAGCAGATTTGGAGGATGTCTCGAGCGGGGCGCTCATTTTCACCACCCAGGTGGGCCAGATTTTGAGGATGTCTCGATAGGTTTGCTAGTTTTGGTGGCCAGGCTCGTGGGCGCAGATTCTTCTCAGGATGCCACAGGAGGCTCCAACAGGCTCCAGGAGGCTCCAGGAGACCACATGAGGTCCCAGGAGGCATCAGGAGGCCACAGAAAGACTCAAGAGGCTACAGGATGTCCCAAGAGGCTCCAGGAGGCCCCAGGAAGCTCCAGAAGGCCTCAGGAAACCACAGGAGGCCCCAGGAGGCAACAGGAAGCGCCAGGAGGCCTCGGAAGGCAACAGGAGGCCCCGAGAGGCCCCAGGAGCAGGAGGCCTCAGAAGGCAACAGGAGTGGCTCCAATCCCATGTGTTTTACGTATGCTCCTATCGATTGGGCCTCACCTGGAGCACGATTCTTTGATGTTCTACGTATGTTTCTATAGATGGTCCTTCTCCTGTGTACACAATCCTAAATGTTTTACTCATGTTCCTATGTATTGGGCCTCTCCTGGGGCACGAGTCCTTGGTGTTTTACGCGTGTTCCTATAGATTGCCCTTCTCCTGTGGCTCTAATCCGCAATGTTTTATGTACGTCTGTTGCTATAGATTGCGCCTCCCCTGGGGCACGAAACCTTCCTAGGAGGTCCCAGGAGGTCCCAAGAGGCTCCTGGAGACCCCAGGAAGCCCCAGTAGGTTTCAGGAGGCCCCAGGAGGCCCCAGGCTCATGCACAGAGACGCGCTCGTACTACTGAGGCTCATTCACACTCCAATTCATTCGCAGTTAGATTGATGTCCAGACCGTCACAACTGAAGCCCGTTAATATTCGAAAGCTCTTGCGCCTAGACACTCACGGCGGACAGGTCCATGCGAGTAGATGCACATATGGGGAGCTCCACGCAGTGAATAATTTTCTGTGGAATCCACAAACGCTCCATTTTGCCATACAGATTTGTTATAACATTCTACGTACAACAGTGTTGTGTTGCACACGGTTGCTGTGGTGCACACAAGCGCCGTGGTGCACACAGGAACTGCAATGCACGCAGGCATTGTGGTGTACACGGGTGCTGTGTTGCACACGGCTGGTGCGGTGTGCACAAGAGCTGTTGTGTCCGCAGGCACACTGGCACAAACTGACGTTGTGTTGCACGCGGCTGCTGTGGTGTACATAGGCGGTGTGGTGTACACAGGCGCTGTGGTGCACGCAGGCACTGTGGTGTACACAGGCGTTGTGGTGCAAATCGCCACCTACATGCTGGCGCCACCCGTCCTCCGTCATTCCTAGGCACTCCCAAACGCCGCTGGCGCGAAACGTGACGACACCGACCCCCCCACACACACACCCCAGATGATTGCCGTCATCGGCCCAGAATTACAACAGACTTCAGCCGCGTCCGCGCGCACGACGACTATGAGCGACGAGCGACAAGCCACGAGCGACGACGACGACGACGACGACGACGACGCCGACGACGACGACGACAACGACGACGACTGCGGACCAGACTCGCATACGGATTCCTACGCGGACACCTACGCGGATCCCAAAACGCACGGCGGCAGTGCCTGGAGCGCACTGGGGGGGGAAGCGTTAAATCATAGGGCGGGGGGGAACGGGGGCCATGACGCCCGCCATGCCCCAAGCAATAAAGAAACGGGCTCCTCTGCCTTCTTCTGGGCGGCCCAAGCAGCGGCCACCGCCTTCGCGTCCTTAGTGTCCAGAGCCTTGGCCTGGCTAGTCGCGGCCTTCGCATCCTGCATCTCCTTCTCCGCCTCCGACTTCTCGGCGCTGGCGCTGGCCATCTCGTGCCGGGCGCTAGCGTTCAGCTCCTGGGCCTTCCTCAGCGCCGCAGACGCCTTCGCAGCCTTCTCGTCCGCGGCGGCCTCGGCGGCCTTGGCATCCTCCTCTGCCTTCTTCTGGGCGGCCCAAGCAGCGGCCACCGCCTTCGCGTCCTTGCTGTCCAGAGCCTTGGCCTGGCTAGTCGCGGCCTTCGCATCCTGCATCTCCTTCTCCGCCTCCGATCTCTCGTCGGCGCTGGCCATCTCGTGCTGGGCACTGGCGTTCAGCTCCTGGCCTTCCTCAGCGCCGCAACCGCCCTCCGCCTCCGCAGCCTTCTTGTCCCGCGGCGGCCATCGGCGGCCTTGGCATCCTCCTCTGCCTTCTCTGGCGGCCCAAGCAGCGGCCACCGCCTTCGCGTCCTTGCTGTCCAGAGCCTTGGCCTGGCTAGTCGCGGCCTTCGCATCCTGCATCTCCTTCTCCGCCTCCGACTTCTCGGCGCTGGCGCTGGCCATCTCGTGCTGGGCGCTGGCGTTCAGCTCCTGGGCCTTCCTCAGCGCCGCAGACGCCTCCGCAGCCTTCTCGTCCGCGGCGGCCTCGGCGGCCTTGGCATCCTCCTCTGCCTTCTTCTGGGCGGCCCAAGCAGCGGCCACCGCCTTCGCGTCCTTGCTGTCCAGAGCCTTGGCCTTGCTAGTCGCGGCCTTTGCATCCTGCATCTCCTTCTCCGCCTCCGACTTCTCGGCGTCGGCGCTGGCAATCTCGTGCTGGGCGCTGGCGTTCAGCTCCTGGGCCTTCCTCAGCGCCGCAGACGCCTCCGCAGCCTTCTCGTCCGCGGCTGGCACTTCCTAGCGCCGCAACCGCACTCAGTTGCCTTCGTCGGTACGCGGCGGCATCACACAAACTTGGCTGACTTCTTATCGGGCGCGGCACCAAAGCAAGCGGCGGGCCCTTCTTCGGTTCTTGTCCATGCTGTCCAAGCCGTGGCTGCTAGTCGCGGCTTGCATCTGCATCTCCCTTCTCCGCCTCCGACTTCTCGGCGCTGGCGCTGGCCACTCGTGCTGGGCGTCTGGCGTACCGCTCCTGGCCTCTCCTCAGCGCGCAACCGCCTCCGCAGCCTCTCGACCGCGCGGCCTCGGCAGGCCTTGGCATCCCTCCTCTGCCTTCTTCTGGCGGCCCAAGCGACGGCCACCCGCCTTCCGCGACCTTAAGCTGTCCAAGCTTGGCCGGCTAGCGCCGGCCTTCGCATCCTGCATCTCCCTTCTCCGCTCCGACTTCTCTGGCGGCTGGCCGGGCCAACTCGTGCTGGGCGAGTGCGTTCAGAGCATCCTGGGGGCCTTCTCTAGCGCCGCAGACGCCCTCCGCAGCCTTCTCGTCGCGCGGCCTCGGCGGCCTTGGCATCCTCCTCTGCCTTCTTCTGGGCGGCCCAAGCAGCGGCCACCGCCTTCGCGTCCTTGCTGTCCAGAGCCTTGGCCTGGCTAGTCGCGGCCTTTGCATCCTGCATCTCCTTCTCCGCCTCCGACTTCTCGGCGCTGGCGCTGGCAATCTCGTGTTGGGCACTGGCGCTCAGCTCCCGGGCCTTCTCTAGCGCCGCAGACGCCTTCGCAGCCTTCTCGTCCGCGGCGGCCTCGGCGGCCTTGGCATCCTCCTCTGCCTTCTTCTGGGCGGCCCAAGCAGCGGCCACCGCCTTCGCGTCCTTGCTGTCCAGAGCCTTGGCCTGGCTAGTCGCGGCCTTCGCATCCTGCAGCTCCTTCTCCGCCTCCGACTTCTCGGCGCTGGCGCTGGCCATCTCGTGTTGGGCACTGGCGCTCAGCTCCCGGGCCTTCCTCAGCGCCGCAACCGCCTCCGCAGCCTTCTCGTCCGCGGCGGCCTCGGCGGCCTTGGCATCCTCCTCTGCCTTCTTCTGGGCGGCCCAAGCAGCGGCCACCGCCTTCGCGTCCTTGCTGTCCAGAGCCTTGGCCTGGCTAGTCGCGGCCTTCGCATCCTGCAGCTCCTTCTCCGCCTCCGACTTCTCGGCGGCCGCCGCCGCCATCTGACGCTGGGCGCTGGCGCTCAGCTCCTATAGGGGGACGAGAAATATGCGCATGCACCGCCCCGTGGCCGAGCCGATCCTGGGCACAGGATCGGCAAGCCCTCCCGGCTGGGCCAGGGAGGCACGTGTCCACCGATCCTGCCCCAGGGTGTGCGTGGCCAGGATCTGCGCACGTGCATGGCGAAACCAAGAGGTAACGATACCGCTACTCCCCAGACTTCTCCCGAAGTGCGTTCTGACCGGGATTTCGGGGCGAATCCAGCGGTGGCGACGAGGGCCCTCCCAGGAGGCCGAAAAAGGAAAAACGGGGGAAGAGTGGCGGTATTGTCACCTGTCCTCCTCCTCCTCCTCCTCCTCCTCCTCCTCCTCCTCCTCCTCGTCCTCCTCCTCCCTCCGCCTCCTAACCTCCTCCTCCTCATCCTCCTCCTCCGATCCTCCTCCCCCCCTCCTCCTTCTCTCCCCCCTCCTCCACCTCCTCCCACCTCCTCCTCCTCCTCCGCCCTCACTCCTCCTCCTCCTCCTCCTCCTCCTCCTCCTCCTCCTCCACAATTAGACAATATGAATACTACTCTCCTCTCTCCCATGGTGGCGTCCAGGAAATGTTCGGCCCCCCTCCGCGCACTGGATTTTAAACACATAGGATTCCGGGGAAACGAATTGTCTGTCGCTTGAGTTAGTTTCAAAATGCTGCTCTCGCTGAAGCGCTGGCCTCATTTTCGGGCTACCGCTCGTTCCGAATCGTGCTCCTCGCTGCAGCGCTGGCCTCATTGCCGCGTGCTCTCGATGTAGCGTTTGCGTTATTATTTTCAGCGCCATGCCACGGCATGGCTTTCGGTCCTTCGAAACAAGCCCAAAAGCCTAGAAAATGGCCTCCCCAAGAAACCATCGGATTCGGTGTCGATTCGTTGTTCTTTGGGCCGCAGAAGCCCCCCAACTTTGAGGCGTCGCCACGCCATGCTATGACAGGCTACGCGTCCTCATTTCCTCGCGTCCGCGCTTGGGTTCTTGTTCAAAATGCTGCTCTCGCTGCAGCGCTGGCCTCATTTTCGTGCTACCGCTCATTCCGAATCGTGCTCCCGCTGCAGCGCTGGCCTCATTTCCACGCTTCCGCTCGTTCCGAATCCTGGTCCCGCTGTAGCGCTCGCGTCATTATTTCCAGCTCCATGCCACGGCATGGTTTTCGGTCCTTCCAAATAGGCCCAAAAAGCAAAACGAAAAAAAGAAAGTATGATACCGGAGTTCCCCACATAAGACTGAGGCGGGGCCTCCGCTGGACGGGTGGACGGGGCACGAAACCTAGGAGGCAGCACGGTATCTGAACACCCTCGTCGCTCAGGGGAGGCATCCTTGGAGACACGGGAGGGCACGAAACCTGCAACATTTAACGAAAACTGCGCGTGGCAGCATGCTCTTGCGCAGCGCAGAGAAGCTTTTGGGGCGCGCAAGAGCAGGAAAGCCGATACAGTGGGACGGAAGGAGAAGAGGAAGGAGAAGAGGAAAGGCAGGCAATAGCAAGGATGACGATGGTACTTGCTGGTGCGTGGGGCTGTAGACGGCCTTCGGCGCGTGCCCAAACATGAACCTCCTCCTCCTCCTCCTCCTCCCTCCTCCTCCCTCCTCCTCCTCCTCCTCCTCCTCCTCCTCCTCCTCCTCCTCCTCCTCCTCCTCCTCCCCTCCCCTCCTCCTCCTCCTCCTCCTCCTCCTCCTCCTCCTCCTCCTCCTCCTCTTCCTCCTCCTCCTACCTCCTCCTCCTCACTCCTCCTCCCCTCCTCCTCCTCCTCCTCCTCCTCCCTCCTCCTCCTCCTCCTCTCCTCATCCTCCTCCTCCCTCCTCCTCCTACCTCCTCCTCCCTCCTACCTCCACCTCCACCTCCCTCCTCCTCACCTCCTCCTCCGCTCCGCTTCCCCGCCTCTCGCCTCCGCCTCCGCCTCCGCCTCCGCCTCGCCGCATCCTCCTCCTCCTCCTCTCCTCCACCTCCCCTCCTCCTCTCTCCTCCTCCTCCTCCCTCCTCCTCATCCGAAGATCTCCTACCTCCGCACCCTCCGCCGCCTCCGCCTCCGCCTCCGCCTCCGCACACCGCCTCGCCGCCCGTCCGCCTCCGCCTCTTCCTCCACCTCCTCCTCTCTCTCCTCCTCCTCCTCCTCCTCCTCCTCCTCCTCCTCCTCCTCCTCCTCACTCCTCCCATCTCCTCCAGTCGCCTCCGCCTCCTCCTCCTCCTCCTCCTCCCTCCTCCTGGTCTCTCCTCCCTACACCGCCCCTCCCATCCCCCTCCCCCTCCCCCTCAACCCTCCACCCTCCCCCCTCCTCCTCCTCCTCCTCCTCCTCCTCCTCCTCCTCCTCCTCCCTCCTCCTCCTCCTCCTCCCTCCTCCTCCTCCGCCTCCATCCTCCTCCCATCTCCTCCTCCTCTCCTCCTCCTCCTATACCTCCCCCTCCTCCACCTCCTCCGCCTCCTCCCTCCTCCTCCCCGTCCTCCTCCTCCTCCTCCTCCTCCACCTCCTCCCCTCCTCTCCCCTCCGCCTCCTCCTCCTCCTCCCCACTCCTCCTTCCTCCTCCTCCTCCTCCTTCCTCCTCCTCCTCCTCCTCCTCCTCCTCCTCCGCCTCCTCCGCCTCCTCCTCCTCATCCTACCACCTCCTCCCTCTCCTCCTCCTCTCCTCCTCCTCCTCCTCCGCCTCCGCCTCCGCCTCCGCCTCCGCCTCCGCCTCCGCCTCCGCCTCCGCCTCCGCCTCCGCCTCCGCCGCCTCCTCCTCCTCTCATGGCCATCGCACGAACCCTGATAAATCACATGGTTTGCGAATACTGTCCTCGCTCAGGCGGGGCCGCCCTGGAGTGGTGGGAGCGGCGGTGGGAGGGGCACGAAACCTGATAAATCACATGGTATGCGAATACTGTCCTCGCTCAGGCGGGGCCTCCCTGGAGGGGTGGGAGGGGCACGAAACCATGTAAATAGTATGGTATTTCGATACCCTCCTCGCTCAGGCGGGCCTCCCTGGAGGTATGTGGAGGAAACCGAAACTGATAAATCACATGTTACCGAATACTGTCCTCAGCTCAAAGGCGAGCTCCCTGGAGGGTGGGAGGAGGGCACGAAACCTGAACTAAATCACATGGTAAATCAGCGATATGCAAAAAACTAGTCGACGCTCAGCGGGCCCTCACCTCGGTGGAGGGTGGCAGGCCACGAGGCATAAGAACCACATGTAATGCGAATAGTGGTGCTCGCTCAGGCGGGCCCCCCTGGAGGGTGGAGACACGAAACCCCGATAAATCTTCATGGCATGCGAATCAGTGTGCTCGCTCAGCGCGGCTTCACCTGGAGGGGTGGCGAAGGGGCCGAAACCTGATAAATCACACATGTATCCAATACTGTCCTCGCTCAGGCAGGCCTCCTCTAGGAGTGTGGGAGCGCGGGCACGAAACCTGACAAATCACATAGTATCCGAATACAGTCCTCGCTCAGGCGGGGCCTCCCTGGAGTGGTGGGAGGGGCACGAAACCTGATAAATCACATGGTATGCGAATACTGTCCTCGCTCAGGCGGGGCCGCCCTGGAGTGGTGGGAGGGACACGAAACCTGATAAATCACATGGCATGCGAATACTGCCTCGCTCAGGCGGGGCCTCCCTGGAGGGGTGGGAGGGACACGAAACCTGACAAATCACATGGTATGCGAATACTGTCCTCGCTCAGGCGGGGCCGCCCTGGAGTGGTGGGAGGGGCCCGAAACCTGATAAATCACATGGTATGCGAATTCTGTCCTCGCGCAGGCGGGGACCCCCTGCATGATATCTCATGGTATGGTATGGTGTGGTATGTATGGTTTTGCGATGGCATGTGGAACTGGAAGCGGGAGAAGGAGAAGGAGAAGGAGAGGACATTCTTGGAAAACAAGAACCCCACTCAGGATGTGGGGAAAAAATGCCTCCCGAAGAAACCATCGGAAGTGATTACACATTCGGTGTCGATTCGTTAGTTCTTTGTGCAGCAGAAGCCCCCCCCCCCACTTTGGGGCGTCGCCACGCCATGCTGTGTCATGCTACGCGTTAATCTTCAACACCATGCTATGCCATGTAATGCTGTGCCATGCTACGACATCCGATTGTGCGAATAGAGAAGAGATCTACGCCATGGTAAAGGATGGGAGGGAGGGGTAGGACGTCAGATATGACGTGAGCGCACCTAGCTTGTCCTCCTCCTCCTCCTCCTCCTCCACCTTCCCCCCCCCTCCTCCTCCTCCTCCTCCTCCCCCTCCTCCTCCTCCTCCTCCTCCTCCTCCTCCTCCTCCCCCTCCTCCTCCTCCTCCTCCTCCTCCTCCTGAGTGCACAGCTCCCGTCGTCCCGATCCTGCGCCTTCCTCATCGCAGCGGACGCGTCCACGGCCGCCTGCCGCGCAGCAGCCCCCGACGCGCTCTCCGCTGCCGTGCTGGCGCCCGCCTCGCGGGGCCTGGCCTCTGCGCGCGCGAGCGCGGGCAGCCACAGGGCGGCCACGGCAACCAGCCAGGCGGAGCCCCCGGCCATGCCTAGGGCGCCGACGACGACGACGCCGACGCCGACGCCGACGCCGACGCCGACGACGACGACGACGACGACGACGGCGACGACGGCGACGACGACGACGACGGCGACGACGACGACGACGGCGGCGGCGGCGGCGACGACGGCGGCGACGGCAACGACGACGGCGGCGACGACGATGATGATGACGGCGACGGCAGCGAAGACGGCGGCAGCGACGGCGGCGGCGGCAGCGACGACGGCGGCTGCGGCGGCGACGGCTGCGGCGTCAGTACCGGCGACGGCGGGGGCGACGGCGACGACGGGGATGGCGGGGGCGGCGACGGCGGCGCCGGCCAGCCAGCCAGGACACCCACCCGTGCCTGTCCGCACACCCATCGCTCCGAAGTTTTGGCTGGGAGTGCGCAGGAGGCACCTGTGCACCACCACCGTGCCTGCCCCTGCCATCCTGGGCCCCGGCACGGTGCGTGCGCCCTCCCGGGCCGAGGCGTGCAGGTTCTGTACACCATCCCGGGGGCCCAGGGTGGCCGTGGCCAGGCGCGCTGGCGGCGTTTGGGTGCCCTCTGCAAAGGGAGGTTGCTGGCGCGAGGTTCGCTTGCTCGACCTAATTCGGCTTCAGCCTAAACGGCTACGCACGGAGGAGAAGGAATGATAGGAGGAGGTGGCGGAGGCTCGGAAGGGAGGAAGAGAAGGGAGGAAGAGGAGAAAGGAGAGGGGAGAAGGAGGAGAGAGGTGGGGGAGGTGGGAAGAGGAGGGAGCAGCAAGAGGGGGTCTGATGTGGACACGGAGGGGGGGAGGCGAGACGACAAGCACAAGGAGGGAGGAGAAGGGAGAGCGAAGAGAAGGGGGAAGGAGGCGGCGGGGATGGCCCATGGAAGCGAAAGAGCGCACGGCGCTGGGGGGCTGTCGAAGCATCGCCCATGGGGCCTGGCAGCGGCGGGCTTTTGGGCATGCACGGAGGAGAGGGGAAGGAGGAAACGCGAGGAGTACGACGATGACAAAGAGAAGGATTTCCCGGAGCCGACCCTGTCGGAATCGGACAAGGAGGTTGGCGAGGAGGGAGAGAAAGAAGGAGGAGGAGGAGGAGGAGGAGAAGGAGGACAAGGAGAAGGAATGAAGGAGGAAGAAAGAAAAGGAAGAGGGCGGGAGGAGGAGGGGGGCGGGAGGAGGAAGAGGAGGAGGAGGAGGAGATGGGGCAGGAGGAAGCAGGGCAGGAGAAGGCCACCAGGCAATATCTGCACGCTTGGATCGCAAGAGGACCCCAAGAACCCCAGGGCTCTCGGACTCTGAGACCGTCGGAATACTTGGAGCTGGCCGACGTTTTCGGTCGATCTAGATCAGACTGGATATGCCGTGGCCGGCACTCGTGGGAACGCGCAGGATTTCGGCCACATCCGGGGCCTTGGAGGGGGCCGACAGCCATATGTTCCCCGCTTGCGCCACTCCGAGCGACGCCGACGTCGAGAACCCACTCCCGCGCACCCTGGGCTTCAGGGTCTGGGCTTCCAGTGGAAGGCTCCGGAGAACGAAATCCTAACTGTGGCGTGGGCTCCCCTCGCTGAGCCCAACACTTGCGCACCAGAGGCCAGGGGGCCAGAAGGTTATTCTGATTATTTCGGGTAGCGGTCGCCACCCTACCCGGGTAGGAGGATTGG
>CAUYUJ010014962.1:127144-142144 GCA_963575745.1 Prorocentrum cordatum
ACGGCCGCGGGGTCCGAAGAAAGACGACGGGGCAAGGGGGGCGGCGCCGCTCCCGAACACGCGGTTGACGGCGCGAGGCGAATTAACTCGGCGCCATCGGCGCTGGGGGATGGACAGGGCCCGGCGCACAACGCGCGCCGCGCATTGACGACCAGACACCTGACAGCGCACGGCACGTCAGAAACACAACGCGTTAAACTTCGATTCGCGGCCACGCTGCTGCGTCAGCGCGCGGCGCGCAGCTGAACGCAGACAGGCGCGGCGCGAATGAATGAAAATAGCTGGCGGGTTTGCCTGTTCAGCCGAAACAGAGCAAGGCGGAGCAACAGGCGGGCTAGGGGCAGCCCCGGCACGCACGGAAAAGAACCACAAAGGCCCTGCACCAGCCAAAGCCCTGCCGTTGGCGGCAGTGAGGGACGCCTACCCCACCTTGGGATTAAGTGAAGACCCGACCACTCGGCCGCGGGGACTGAAACTAACGGACGACGGGGCAAGGGAACGGGGCGCCGCTTCCTAGCGCGTGGGCGACGGCCTGGGGCGATGTTATCTCTGCACCATCTGCGCTGAGGGCTGTCTTTGAGCGCCGAAAGATCGCACCGCGAATAAAGCTGAGAACTGGCGGCCCTCTCAGAGAAAGAACCACCGCGCGTGCATCCACGAGCTCACCCGCCCCATCCAAGACGTGACCCCTGGCGGCCTCGGGCGGCGCGACCCCCGTCCGAGGGGGCGCCCGGCCGCGAGCCCAGGGCGCTTCCCCGAGCCAACCGAGTCAGCGACAGCCACCCCGGCCGCCTCGCCAGCACAACCCCGACCATGGGAAAGGGGCACCTGCACGGGAGGATCGCCCATGGGCCTGCTAGGGGCCCCGAGGCGGGGGCGCTTCTCCGCGCCAACATTTAACGGACCGATGGCCGCCGCCGCCTCACGGACAACACCTGGGGCCTCGTTTCAAATCGCACTCGAGGCTGCACCCGCCTGCGAGAGGGCCCCGCCAGTTCGCTCAGGGGCCTGGCCACAGCTTTGGGACGATGATGAGGAGGAGGAGGAAGATCAGGCGAAGTCGAGTCGGGGAGGTCCGAGGAAGGCGGGAGGTCGGGCTCCACGCTGAATCGGACCAGCCTGGCCTGGTCATCACCCGACACTAGAGGACTCCTGGCCCCAATGGCGTCGCGGGCCCCCGGGGGCCCCTGCGGCCCCCATCCGAGCTGGCGGGGCCCCAGGGGTCACATTGCGAGCTCTCAGTGGGCACACGTGCCTAAGCATTAATTCTCTTTGAACACATTTCCATTCACGGGCTGCGCGCTCAATCACATGGAACTGCCGTCGCCCCGCGAGCCGTGGGAGAGGAGCTGCTGCGCCGCGTCCAGCAGCACGACGGGCTCGTCGCAGTTCTCCAACCCCCCCTTTACCCCCCTCGCCTTGCGGTCGATCTGCGGTACTCTGTCAGGCCGCACGTCCACCAACTCTGGAGTGTTGCAAATCCATGATGCTATCTGTCTGACCTTTTCAAATATCTCCTTGTGTTGACGCCGCGCTGCGATAGGTATGTCTTGAACTGCCAGGCCCCTCTTCGCGGCAACGTCCGCATAGTCGTTACCCCATCTTGCCACGATGACGCCGACGCTCCTCCAGCGTCTGATGTGACTTGAGATGCGTGAACGCAAGGTCGTCGCTTGAGCCACCATGGACGTCAATCAATCTCATTTTTTCACGCCAGAGATCGACATTTGGACGCCGCCGATGTAGACATCACTGCCTGCCGTTGTTGAGCCCGCCGAGCGTCATAATGCATGCAGCCCGCGCGGATATGCATCGGCAATATAGCTTTCTTTGGCGTCGTGATCACAGCGTACATGTCAGCCTTTGGAACCGACTGCTGAGCATGAAGAAGGGGGCCATACGCCAGGCCCCGAAGACGCTGGCCGCGCATCAGGGAGATACCCCACCGTGCTCTTGCACCTTCAGGCCATCCGATATGCGTGCGTCCAGAACCGCCCGTGAAGATCTATCATGTGATCGTCTCGTGCTGGCCACCGTACACATATCTCCACGTATGATCCATATGAGGTGGATCCACCAGTGGCATCTGATCACGAGCCATGAGGGCGCGCGTGTAGATCATGTCGTTGGGCTGTGCACGCCGAGCCTCCTCGATGATGTCCTGCTCTACTGCTAGGGCACGCTCTGGCTGCAGATTCGTACAAACCCACAACCTGTGATGCAACGTGCCATTGGTCGCGTCCTCCACCTCGTCCTCGCCCCCAGGCTTCCGAGCGACCGAAGCTGACGACGGCGCAGCCGTCGTAGAAGACAAGGCAGCACTCTTTCTCGTCGCGGCTCTGGCGTTGGACGCTCCCGCCTCACTAACCCTCTTTGAGGGACCTCTGATCTCTGGTGTCATTGGCGAGGGGGGGTCCACGAGGCCAGGCAGTGATGCCGTACCTGAGGTCGCCGAACCCGAACCGGAAGTACTTGGCCTGGCCGCACACCCTCTTCGAGGCCCAAGGCCGCGGGGCAGAGATTGACAACAGGTGCATCCTGGCCAGAGGAAGTCGCCTGATCACTATAAAGACAACTGCCGTGGTTCGAGTAACCGTATTTGTGGAGACGGGCCTGCGACCACTGACCTCCGATGACTGTGTTGCGAAGAGCTGCTCGAGCACGTGCTGACAACTTAATCGGCGAGCCTGTTCACGAGGGGCCATGACAAGCTGGAGAGGCTCGGTCCAATACCCGCAAGGTGCCCGACGAGGTGCATCTAGCTCAGGTGCATGATCCACTCGAGTGGCCCATTCTTCCCATTCGATGTTGTTAAAAGCCCGCCTCGACAAAATGCGGACCCACTCTGGAGAGACAACTGTCAGGTCCAAATATATCCCCGACGCCGTCGCCCAGCAAAACGCTGAAGCCACCCTCCATCGCAAATGCTGCAGAATGCCACAGACAGTCCCCGCTGGTCCCGCAACTTCCTTCCATCGGGGTGATACGCCGAGCCTTGCACGTTGTATCTCGAAAGCCTGTGTCATCACCTCATTCGGAATAACTGGATCCGACACCATCTGGGCCCACAGGTACAGCGGCTCGGCCGCGGCAAATACCTAAGGGTGCTGATCCCGTCGCTGCTCAAACTGTGATGCTAGCCATGTCGACGTACCCGTGGGTGCCCTGTGCCAGCCGATCCTAACCATTTTCATCATCGATCTGAGGAGCGAACTCGAGGCACCGACCACTTGCACTCCGTATAGAAGGGCGGGGCCTAGCGAAGGTTGTGCAATCATTCTGCCAATATTTGCCATAGCTGCCAGCCTCTTGAACCTCGGCAGGCGACGCTTGAGGCTAGACATCCTTTTCTTGACAGACGTGTACTGCAGTCGGTCACCTCCTCTGTATTCCAGCAGCAGGAGAAGGGGGAAGGAACAGCAGCAGGAGCAGCAGCAGGAGCAGCAAAAGGAGCAGCAGCAGCAGCAGCAAGAGAACCAGCAGGACGAGCAGGAGGAACAGCACGAGGAGGAGCTGGAGGAGCACCAGCAGGAGCAGCAGGAGAAGCAGCATCAGGAGGAGCAACAAGACAAACGGCGGGAGGAGCAGCAGGAGGACCAGCAGGAAGAGCACGGGAGGAGGGGGAACACTGGTGGAGGAGCAGGAGGACCACTGGAGCAGCAGAAGCAGCACCAGCCGCAATGCCGCATTCTGTATTCCAACCGCAGCAGCAACAGCAGCAGCAACAACATAAACAAAAGCAATAACTATGCAGCAAGTGAGGTGGGGTCCAGCCCCCCCCCAACACGTAAGATCGCTACCGTCGTTACCCGGGGGGGGCCAAGGGAAACGATCGTTACGCGCAAGAGGAAAAGGTGCAGCCTGCAAAGGTCCCCGAAGTCCCCCGACGCCCCCCGAGCTCTGCAGATGTCCCCCGCGAGATCCTCGGAGGCCCCTGGCGGGCCAACCCGAGAGGCGGGCGGCCCGCTTGAGGCGGCGCTCGCCGAGGCGCGGCGATCCGCGCGCGCCTCGCCTGGAGCCCACCGCCCGCTGTCAGCAGCCGTGGCCGACTGATGCACACAACCCGTAACAGAAGGACCCACGATAAGGATGCAGGGGCCTCTGGAGACCACGTCGACACTTTGCGAGCGGGGCGCGGCCAGCGAAAGCGGTCGAGGAGGCAAGGATGCAAGGGTACCCTTGGCAAGGTGACCCATCCTTACTATACGGGTTGACTGTAATCAGGCGTGGGTTTCCTTCGCCGAGCCGTGGTCACATTCGAAGACGGCGTCGTCGTCGTCGTCGTCGTCGTGGGCATCTGTTCTCCCTGGAGCAGAACTCCCTGCCCTCGTGGCATGCCCCCCTGCCTCCCTCCTCCGGTGGCAGCCGGGGCGGATGCGCCTGCAGCGGCTCAAAGACGGGGAGGCCCGGGGGAGGCCTGGCGTCGGCGCGCGCGCACGCGCCGCCACCCTCGAGTACGGCCTCGCGGAGGGGGAGGAGGAGGAGGAGGAGGAGGAGGAGGAGGAGGAGGAGGAGGAGGAGGAGGAGGAGGAAGGAGGAGGAGGAGGGGGAGAAGGAGAAAAAGAAAAAAAAAAAAAAAGGAGGAGGCCTCCTCGATAACAAAAGAACAACACACGAAGGCGCTGTTGGAGCGGGGACCCCCATCCGACACGACAACACACACCCACTGCCCCCACGGAATTCCACCCCGAGAGAGCTCGAGGTCGCACAGGTACGGGTGCTAGTTGGCAATGTATGACTCGACGCGCGAGGGTCATGATGCGTCTTCGACCCTAACAGGTATACCCGGCGGGCCACGAAGCAGTGCGCGGCCCAACGGTGCGCCCAAGCGCGAGCTGCGAGGGGCTTGCCCAACGATTTGCCTAGCGCGGCCCTTGCAAAACGCAGGTGCCAGTCTGGGTCAAAAACATACGTGCCAAGTCTGCAACTGGGACGGCCATTCGGTTGAGGTGCTTTCGACACTGGGCGATGCAGCTATCATCATACACACACACACACACAGACACACACACACACACACACACACACACACACATGCAGATCTACTAGAACCACGCTCTCTTCGCGCGCGCTTAGGTTCTAGTGCACAAGTAAGCGTCGCGTCAGCAGGTGGGCACGACCACGCATTCACAACGAATGAGACGCGGGGGAGTTCATTGCGAGCTCGTGGACATTAGTCGGAGTGAGGGGCCGAACGGGTTACCCATGTGCTCAGGTGCATCAATTACGAGTATTGTTGCGTGGTGTTGCGTACATCAGCGAATCCAGAATTCAAAGGGAAGGGGGGAAGGAGGAGGAGGAGGAGGAGGAGGAGGAGGAGGAGGAGAAGGAGGGCAGTTTTCGGTCCCCGGGGCCATCACCAACTAATCTGCGACCCAGAAACCTCAAGAAGCCCAAAAAACCTGGATCCTCGAAACTCGATCCTCGAACGTTAATCCTCGAGCCTCCTCCTCCCTCCTCCTCCTCCGCCTCCTCCTCCTCCTCATCCTCATCCTCCCAGTCCTCCGACGTGCTGCTGCTATTAGCACGCGATCCCCGAGGGTCCCGACAGCATCCCTTGGACAGGGCTTTCGTCCTGAGCCGTTTGCGGACGGTCCCGGGGCCCGAGCACGGCGGAGGCCGGAAATACGGTGATGACATTGGATAAGGAAACCTTCGATGAGGAATCCGGGGTCTGGAAGCCAGTGGAAAGCCAATCGTGGATTGGCCATGGATCTCACCGCCGCCCTCATCAGAGAAGGAACCCTCCAGGGTCTGAAGCCCGTGGACATGATGGGCCTGTTTTCCACCACCACCATCAGAAGTTGGAGGGGGAGGGGGTCCTCCTCCTCCTCCTCCTCCTCCTCCTTCTCCTCCTCCTGTTCGTCCTCCTCCTCCTCCTCCTCCTCCCCCTCCTCCTTCCTCTCTCCAACTTATGCCCATCAGGACACATTCCTGAACCGACGCCCCCACCGCAGCGAAAGAGCTCCCCGTGGACGTGATCAGTGTCGTCGGAGGCCTGGGCCCCTGCTCCTGTAGGAGGGGCGCCAGCAGTCTCGGCGGAAACCCACGGGAGCCTCCCATCGAAGGGGCCCAAGGACGCACAAGCTCCCTACACACAGATGAGAGGATCCCCCATATGTTCCCACATGCTCTGGGTGCCTTACCCACACTTCCCATGTTCTCCCATCTTTTCCTGGGAGTCGACGATTACTTGTGTCTGTGTGCTTTTCCCTTCCTGACCCATACCATCTTGCTGGCTCGTGCGGATCGACGCCAGCCGGCGCTAGCCGACGCACGTCGGCGCTACGTCGACGCTCATCGGCGCCAGATCGACGCTAATCGAAGCGAACTCGACGCTAACGCACCCTAAAGACGGAATTGCGAAGACATGGCAAGGCTCCCATGATTTGCTACCGTGCGGGGTACCAGCGGCGCTGGCGGCCGTGTTCGGACAACCGCCCCGCCCGCCGGCGCCGGCTGCCCCAGGCCAGGCCGAGCTGCCGACCGGGCGGGCCCGGCTGCTGCAGGTGCGGCGGAGGCAGTGGCGGCGGGAGGGGAGGGGGGCTCCAGCGGGAGCGAGGGGGGGACACTTTCGGGTTCGAGGTTCGAGGTTCGAGGTTTTCGGACGTTTCCGTCGATTCTCGGCGATTTCCCAGCCTCGGGATGCTTGCCAGCAGCTGCGCCTCGCCGAGGGCGTTCCGGGGTTGCCTGGATCGTCCCGAACTGCCGCTGAAGACCCGAGTTCCGACCCCAAAACCACATTTGGCGGCGCGCGAGGAGGGAAGTGAGAAGGAGAAGGCCTTCTCAGGAGGCGGCGAGGCTGCTCAGGAGCCCTCGCGCCTTCTTAGTTGTGTTCTGCGTCCTCGGGGAAGGCTCAAAAGACTTCTCAGAAAGGCCGGGAGACTTCCGAGCCTTCTGAGAAGGTCCGCCCCTTCTTCTCCTTCTCCTCCTTCTCCTCCTCCTCCTCCTCCTCCTCCTCCTCCTCCTCCTCCTCCTCCTATTCCTCTTCCTATTCCTCCTCCTCCTCCTCCTCCTCCTGATCCTCCTCCTCCTCCTCCTCCTCCTCCTCCTCCTCCTCCTCCTCCTCCTCTTCTTCTTATTCGTATTATCAGTATTATTAGTATTATTAGTATTATTAATAATCCGCCGGCCCCCTTGTGGGGCCACCAGGCTGTAGGCGCGAGGTTTGCAGTTTCCTGTACCAGTCGTAGGTTGTAGTTTCCAGTGTTACAATTCTGCTTCTTGCTGGTTACTGAAACTAGTTGATTGACCGCGCGAGGGGGGGGGGAGGCCCAAACGGGATTTTTAGCACCCCCTGGGCGCGTTGTCTGAATTGCTGGGGGGGCTCGAAATCGACACCCCTCACGCAGATCCGCGGGGTCAGGGTCCAAAAACACATGGGATTTGCCACATTTCTGAAATTCGGTGCCACCCCTCACGCAGATCCGCGGGGTCAGGGTCCAAAAACACAAGGGATTTGCCACATTTCTGAAATTCGGTGCCACCCCTCACGCAGATCCGCGGGGTCAGGGTCCAAAAACACATGGGATTTGCCACATTTCTGAAATTCGGTGCCACCCCTCACGCAGATCCGCGGGGTCAGGGTCCAAAAACACATGGGATTTGCCACATTTCTGAAATTCGGTGCCACCCCTCACGCAGATCCGCGGGGTCAGGGTCCAAAAACACATGGGATTTGCCACATTTCTGAAATTCGGTGCCACCCCTCACGCAGATCCGCGGGGTCAGGGTCCAAAAACACAAGGGATTTGCCACATTTCTGAAATTCGGTGCCACCCCTCACGCAGATCCGCGGGGTCAGGGTCCAAAAACACATGGGATTTGCCACATTTCTGAAATTCGGTGCCACCCCTCACGCAGATCCGCGGGGTCAGGGTCCAAAAACACATGGGATTTGCCACATTTCTGAAATTCGGTGCCACCCCTCACGCAGATCCGCGGGGTCAGGGTCCAAAAACACAGGGGATTTGCCACATTTCTGAAATTCGGTGCCACCCCTCACGCAGATCCGCGGGGTCAGGGTCCAAAAACACAGGGGATTTGCCACATTTCTGAAATTCGGTGCCACCCCTCACGCACATCCATCGCAAGGCGTGGTAACCCAAACTGCGAGTACTCCCTCGGCCCTTTAATCCCAAGGTGTGGTAACCAAGCTCGTAAACCATACACGTCTTACCAATCGCCCTGTGTGGTAACCCCTCTTGTGATCAGTTGGTTTTGCCGATTGCGAATCGGCCTCGCATGAAGTTCCGATACTGCTGCACGACAGCGCCAAAGCCTCATGACTTAGCTCTTCCATGGCCCATTCTCCGAGAGAGGGGGCCGGCGGCAGGGGGCGAAGCCCTTACGGATATTATTAATATTAGTAGTATTATTATTGTATTAGTGTTATTATTAGTATTATTATTGTTATTCATATTATCATTATTATTATTGGTAGTAGTAGTAGTAGTAGTATCATTAGTAGTAGTAGTAGTAGTAGTAGTAGTAGTAGAAGTAGTAGTAGTATTCTACTACTAGTATTAATATTATTAGTATTATTAATATCATTATTATCATTATGATCATTAAGATCATAGTATTAGTAGTATTGTTAGTAGCATTCGTATTATTTTTACTACCGTTGGTATTATTATTATTCGTCTTCTTCGTATTATTAGTATTAATAGTATTATTAATATCATTATTATTACTACTATTATGATGATCCGTATTGTTAATATTAGTCTGCGTATTCTTTCTTCTTCTGCGTATTAGTTTTCTTCTTCTTCTTCGTATTATTATGTCTCTTATTATTATCCGTAGTATTACTATTATTATCCGTCTTAGTAGTATGATTCGTCTTCTTCTTATGATTACTATTAGTGTTAGTAGTCGCATAAGTAGGTTTCTTACTATTATTAATAGTATTCTAAGTATTATTAGTAATATTATTATTATGAGTATTAGTATTAGCAGTGTTATTCTTATTATTCTTAGTATTAGTATTAGTATTAGTATTAGTAGTACTATTATTCGTATTATTATTCTTCTTCGTAATATTAATATTATTATTATTTGATTATTATGATTTTATGATTGGTATTATTAGTATTATTAGTATTAATAGTATTATTATTATTATTATTCCTCCTCCTCCTCCTCCTCCTCTTCCTCCTCCTCGTCCTTCTCCTCTTCCTCCTCCTCCCCCTCCTCCTCGTCTTCTTCCTTCTCCTCCTCCTCCTCCTCCTCCTCGTCTTCTTCTTCCTCCTCCTCCTCCTCCTCCTCCTTCTCCGCCCTCGCTCGCCGCCGAGGTCTCAGGTGCGGTCGTCTCCCCGAAATCGTGACGGGATGCTTCTGGTCGACTGCGGCCTCAGGAGGCCGCCTCCTGGCCCCGCGGCCGTCCAAAAACTGCTCGAGGCCGCAAGCATTGCCCTGGCGAGCGGGAAGCATCTCCACGAGGTGGATGCGAAGCCTCGCAGAGGCTTCGCGGTGTCTCTTACAAAGCCTCTAGGCGGCGTCCTAGGGGGGGCCATTTTCGCGGCCTCCGGAGGCGTCTTGGGGGCCTGCTGGGGGATCTCGAAGGCGTCTTGGGAGTTTGGGGCGCCTCCCGGAGGCCTCCTGCGGGCTAGCCGGCTGTCGCGGGCTCTTGGGGTCCGACTTTGGGGCCCTCTTTGGGTGCGTTTGGGGTCTTCTTCGGGAGGGGGTCTCCTGCTTCGCCTCGGGAACATCGTGGGCCGGCTCGGGTTTTTTTTTCCGTCTGGGGCTAGTTGTAGTGCGCGGGCAGGTCAGAAGCTGGAAAAACCTAGGAAGCGCGAGCCTGTCTTGGGGACTCTCGGGGGCCTGTGGGGGGCCTCTTCCCGCCAAGGGGCTTCGCAGGCTGTCTCATGGCGCTCTAAAACCGCTGGGCAGTGTTGGAAGGCTTTTGGGAGGATTACGGGTTTCCTCGGGGGCTGTCTTGAGGGGCTCTGCAGCGGCGCTCTTGCGGACGTTTTGTGGCTCTGGGGCCTTTTGGCGCCCTCCACAAGCCTCAGAGCCCCAATGGCAGCGAAGAAGCGACATCTTCAGAAACCATGTGTTTTCCAGGGGTTCTTGAGGGCTGTTGGCCTGGCCCTCTTGGAAGCCTCGTGGAGCCTCTTGGGAGTCTCACGGGGACTCTTTGGCGCGTCTTCGAAACGATTTGGAAACTCCAGGAGGCGGATTTGGCCCATCTCGGACCGTCTCGTCGGTCTGACGGGCCATTTCGAAGCCATCTGCGGCCGGCTGGGCAGGTTGGCGGGACTCGGGGTGCCTCGGGGGCCTTCTTGGGGAACGCTGGAGCGCTCTGGGAAAACGTTTTGGGGCCCTCCGGGGCTCATCTTGAAGCTCTCTTGGGCTGTCTTGGGGCCCTCCACCAGCCTCACAGGCCCCATCGGCAGCGAGGAGCCTACATCTTCAGAAGCCTCGTGTTTGCTTTGCGTTTTGAAAGATGTTGGCCTCTCGGGGCCCTCTTTGGAAGCCTTGCGGAGCCTCTCGGGAATCTCGTGCAGCCCCTTCGAAGCGTATACGGGCAATTGTTGGACCATCTCGGACCGTCGTCGCAGCCTGAGGGGCCAGTTTGACGCCATCTGCGGCCGTCTGGGCCAGCGGGGTCGGGACTCGGGCAAGCCTGTGGGGCCGTGTTGTGGAACGCTGGAGGGCTCTTGGGAACGTACTGGGGCCACGGAGCTCGTCTTGAGGCCCTCTTGGGCCGATCCGGGGCCACCCAAAGGCCTCTAAATGTTTTTGGCCTTTTTTGGGCCCTCCTGGAAGCCTCGTGAAGCCTCATGTGAGTTTCGTGGGGCATCTTCGGGGCGTTTTCGGATCCATGTGGGTACTCTCGGGGTCGTTGTCGGACCATCTCGGACCGTCTGGGCGACCTGAAGGGCAGTTGTGAAGCCATCTGCCGCCGTCTTGGGCCATATTGGAGGGCCCTGGACCCCCGCTTCACCCATGGGGGGATGGGGGCAAGTCTGCGCCCCCTCTGGGTCCTACCCAGGTATATACATATACATGTGTAAATAAACACATACATACATACAGACAGACAGACAAACATACATGCATGCATGCATACATACATACAGGCGTGCACGCACACATGCATACATACATACGCACATACAAAAATACACACATGTATGTGTATACATGTGTGCATGCGTACTTGCATACAAGAACCTGTACATATATACACACATCTATATTTGTACACCAGACTGCATTGGCGTTTCGCGCCATGCGCCTTGTTCCGGACCCTCCCCGGCAAAGCAAAGCAATACATCATCGTTTGCTTCAGCAGGGGGGGCCTCGAGGCCTGGACGGGCGACTGGTTCATTTTTCTGATATCCCTGGTGCCTGCGGGCACCGCGTTCGCCCGATGCGCTTGCACGCTTGTGCGCAGGAGTGGGGGAAGAATGATGTTTGTTTCAAGCGCGGAGGTCCTTTGAGGAAGGAGCGTTCTCATGACACGCCGAAGAAGTCGCAGTAGCCCCGAAAAAATACTATGTCCGGTCGGTTCCTCAATGCCTGGAGGGCTCCAGGCATTCAGGAACTCTCGATCGTAGAACTTCGAACCTAGATCCATTGCCTGTCCCTCTCGATCGAGGAACTTAAACCTTGAGCCTCAAGCGTGGAACCAAGATCGTCGGGTCAGCCCGATGTACTTCGTAGGATAACTCCGTCTGGGCGTTTTGGGGGTTTGATTGGGCCGTCCTGGAGCCCTCCTGAGCCGTCCTGGGGCCTTCTTGGGCCGTCTTGGGGAGCTGGGGCCCTCCAGAGGTCTTCTGAAGCCATCTAGGGCCCTCTTGGGGGCCCCCGATGGCCCTTTTGGAAGTCTCCCATGGCTTTCGTGGGTCTCTCTTGGGAGCCTTCTGGGGGCATCTTGGGCTTCTTGTGGGCAATCTCGGGGCTCTCTGAGGCAGTCTTGGGGCCCCCTTGGGCCGTCTTCAAACCCGCTGGGGGGCTTCTTGGGCCGTCTTGAAACGATATTTGGGGCCCATCGGGCCGTCTTGGACGGTGCGAGAACCCAAAAAGCGGATATGCGAATGACGTTAACGAGGAACCCCACATACTTAATTATAATATTATGTGCTTGCCGCCCCGCAACCGCGCAAGTTCACAATGCGAACCTCGACACCTGAGTCAGCCATGGAATTCTTGAGATTCAAACACGAAGGCGGCAGTGCGTCAATGGGACATTTGGGCGGCATGAGCGGCGCGGACGGCAAGACAGCACCTGCAGCATTCGAGCCGGTTCGGGCCAAGGTGTCAACAATCCTGGCCACCACGCATGCCACGCCAGCCTTGTCACGCACCGTGGCGGACCACCACCCCCTGCGCACCCCTCTGGTGTCGAGAAAATGTTACGCTTGCGGCGCTTTCCGACCCTGGCACGCATAGGGGCCGCGCTGAGGGGCCACCCCCTGCACACCCCCCTCTGGTGGCGACAAAATCCCACGCCTGACACGCTTTCCGACCCTGGCCGCGCAGAGGGACCACCCCCCTCGCACCCCCTCTGGTGGCGACAAAGTGCCACGCCTGCCACGCTTTCCGACCCTGGCACGCGTAGAGCCAGCGACGAGGGACCACCCCCTGCGCACCTCCTCTGGTGTCGAGAAAGTGTTACGCTTGCCGCGCTTTCCGACCCTGGCACGCACAGGGACCGCGCTGAGGGACCCCCCCCGCGCACCCCCTTTGGTGTCGAGAAAGTGCAACGCCTGCCACGCTTTCCGACCCTAGCACGCATAGAGGCCGCGCTGGGGGACCACCCCCCGCGCACCACCTCTGGTGGCGACACAGTGCCACGCCTGCCACGCTTTCCGACCCTGGCACGCATAGGAGCCGCGCTGAGGGACCACCCCCTGCGCACCCCCTCTGGCGTCGAGAAAGTGCAACGCCTGCCACGCTTTCCGACCCTGGCACGCATAGAGGCCGTGCTGGGGGACCACCCCCCGCGCACCCCCTCTGTTGACGACAAAGTGCCACGCATGCCACACTTCCCGACCCTAGCACGCATAGGGGACGCGCTGAGGGACCACTCTCTGCGCACCCCCACTGGCGTAGAGAAAATGCCACACGCGCCACGCTTTCCGACCCTGGCACGCACAGGGACCGCGCTAAGGGACCACCCCTTGTGCACCCCCTCTGGCGTCGAGAAAGTGCAACGCCTGCCACGCTTTCCGACCCTGGCACGCATAGAGGCCGCGCTGGGGGGCCACCCCCCGCGCACCCCCCCTGGTGGCGACAAGGTGGCACGCCTGCCACACTTTCCGACCCTGGCACGCATAGAGGCCACGCTGAGGGACCACCCCCTGCGCCCCCCCTCTGGTGTCGAGAAAGTGCCGCGCCTCTCACTGTCGCGCATGTGTTGCGTTGTGTGCGTGTCATGTGTACGATGCGTGTGCGGCTGTATGTTAGCGTGCATACGTTTTGAGTATATGATGCAGTGAACACGCCAGACGTGCACTAGAGTTGTGTGGTGTATGTTCTGTGTGCGAATGTGTGTGCATGCGTGCGGCTGCATGTAGATGCGTGTCTCATGTACGCGCCGTGCATGTGTTGCGCGCGGGTGAAGGGAGAAAGGAAAAGGAGGAGGGGAGGGAGGGAGACGCGGGTGCGACGCGGCAGGGAAGAAAACCAGAACCCAACGAAACACGTTGGGAAACATAAACATGTTCTAAAAGAAATGGGACGATGTTTGCTTCTTCGGGGCTCTCTTAACGGCCTCTTCGGACGTCTTGGAGGCCTCTTGGGCCGTCTTCAGACCATCGAGGTTCCTAGTGGAGCGCTCTTGTGCTGTCTTGGGTCTCTCTTGCGCCTCTCCGATGACCCCTCTGATCGCCTTGAGTCTGCTCGCAAGGCAGAGCAAGGCGCCCTGGGAGGCCCAGAAGGGCCAGCGGACCTTTTCCAAGGGCGTCCAGGGGGCCGCCGAGACGTCCGAAAGGGCGTCCAGGGCGTCCCTGGGGGGGGTCCAGTTAAGGGGGGGAGTCCGGGTGAACACATGTACCTGCACAATTCCCTCTACATACACCGATGCCTAAATACATACATACATAGACCAATACACATACGCATATTGATGTATGGACATAAGCATAGACTTATATCTATGCATGTAATACACATTACACGGACTGGCACATCTATATAGACAAGTTTAGACATATCGAAAGGCAGTTCATGCAGGTACAAGCAAATTTAATTACATGTATACATGTTATATATATATACCTATATATATATATATATATATATATATATGCATATGCATATGCATAAACATACCCATACACATATACATCTACAGATACATGTAAGTGTACATGTGCATCTACATAGACATGTGTATACACAAAACTCACAGCACTATACATACATATATATATATACGAAAATCTATACACATACATGCATGCACACGTACACTGATGCATATGAACACAGGAGCGTACATATGCATAAACCTTAACAGAAACAGGTACCGGCAGAAACACTGATACATATGTATACATATGCATATATTTGTACATAGTCACACATACATACATACATACATACATACATGCATGCATGCATGCATACATACATTCATACATACATACATACATGCATGCATGCATGCATGCATACATACATGTATAAATACATACATACATACATACATACATACATACATACATACATACATACATACATACATACATACATACATACATACATAGATATGCTTACATATAGGCCTTCTCAGGGCGGCTGGAGGCGGGCCCCGCCAGGGAGCCCCAGGGGACCTCCAGAGAGCCCCCGAGCCCCTGGGAGGCCTCGATCTTCACCGCTCCGGCCGCGGTCGGCGAGGGCGAGCCCTGGAAGTGCTCGGGAAGGTCTTCGGGGTTAACCGCGATAGGTCTTTAGAACCCCCCCCCAAACGTCATCGTCATCGTCCTCGTCATCGTCACAATCATCGTCATCGTCATCATCATCGTCATCATCGATAGGTCTTCA
>CAUYUJ010014962.1:147144-157144 GCA_963575745.1 Prorocentrum cordatum
CAGTGTCTCCCTTACCTGCCACGCGCATGTGATGCAGCTCCCACACAGGGGAAGGGAGGGAGGAAGGGCGAGGGAGAAGGGTGGAGCACGAGAGGGATTAGGGGGAAGGGGGAGGAGGAGGAAGAGAGGAGGGAGGAGGAAGAGAGGAGGAAGAGAGGGGGAGAGGAGGAAGAGAGGAGGAAGAGAGGAGGAAGAGAGGAGCAAGAGAGGAGGAAGAGAGGGAAGGGGGGAGGAGGAAGGGGGAGGGAGAAGGGCGAGAGAAGATCAGCGGGACGGGGATCCGCAGCAGAAAACACGCGGCAGAACCAGACGGGCAGATCGGGCGGGCAGACCCTGGCGGGCGGGTCGGTACGGCGGGCCCCGGCGGCCAGGTCAAGCAGGCGGTTTGCTGAAGCATGCGTCCTGCATGGATCGCGAAGATGTCTCGAGCGACAGCGCGAGTCCCGAGGAAATCATGAGAAAAACTCAAAAGCGAAAGCGTGATTCCTAGGTGTCGAGGGCGCGGCTCTGAATACATTGCGAAGAAGTCTCACGCGAGTGCGCGATTCCTGCATACAGGAGCGCGAATTCGGAATAAACTGCTCGGGAAATATCCGGCAGGAGCCGTTGCTGTTGTAGCCTGGGTGCCAGGGGCACAGTTTGAGCATGAAGATTTCCCTTGGTAAAAAACCAAGAGCGAGCCCCGAGGGGGGGGGGCACGTCAATTGAAAAAATAGACTACGCACAATAATGGGGTCAACAGCAGTTCTTATTCCAAGATGACACTTCAACGGCTCCCGCCTGATACATCGTCACAACATATTCAAATTTCGCGCTCTCGCGCGGGACTTCGTCAGGATGTATGCAGGAATCGAGCTCTTGCATTGTACTTCCTCGAAATGTGTTCAAACGCCGCGCCCTCTACACTCAGAAATCACGCTCTCGCTCTGGCTTTTCTCACGATTTACTTGGGAATCCCGATATCGCTCGAGACGTCCGCGCGATCCATGCAGGACTCATGCTTGAGCAACCCGCATTCTCGACCTGGCCGCCTGGGCCCGCCTTCCCGACCCGCCCGTCAGGGTCTGCCCGCCCGATCTGCCTGTCTGGTTCTGCCACGTGTTTTCTGTTCCTAGCCCCCCTCCTGCTAATCTCTCTCGTGTTCCATCCTTCTCCCTCCCCCTTGTCCCTTCCTTCCATCCGTCCTCTCTTGTCTTGTTTAAGGGCTGCGCCAAATACACGTGGCAGGTAAGGGAGATATACCTCCAAGAAAGCACGATCGAAGACGAAGGGGGCGGCGGGTATGGAGGGCATGGGATCTATGTGTTGAAAAACGGCACGCGAACAGACAAGGGCGAACAAAATCAAACTGATTGTTGTCATTAGTTATTGTTGTTGGTTCTTGCTGTTGTCGTCGTCTCACTCGCGACCCTGCCCGCGACCCACCCGTGTCCCGCTCGCGACCCGCCAGCGACCCACCCGCGACGTACCTGCGACCCGCCCGCAACCCACCCGCGACCCACCCGCGACCCGCCCGCAACCCACCCGCGACCCATCCCGCGACCCAGCCGCGACCCGCCCGGCGACCCACCCGCGACCCGCCCCGCGACCCACCTACTACATGGAAGGCATGTTCTGAGGCACCGAGCACGGTTGGCCCTGCAGTGCAGCTCAGGATCATCCCGTTCTCCCTCGCTCTCCCTCCCCGTGCTCTCCCTCCCTCCTCCCTCCCCGCTCTCTTCCTCCCCGGTGTTCCTCCTCCCCGTTCACTTCCCCTCCCTCGCTCTCCCTCCCCGTTCTCTCCCTCCCTCCTCCCTCCCCGCTCTCTTCCTCCCCGGTGTTCCTCCTGCCCGCTCACTTCCCCTCCCCGCTCTCTCCTCCCTCCTCCTCCCTCCTCCTCCTCCTCCCTCCTCCTCCCTCCTCCTCCCTCCTCCTCCCTCTCCTGCTCCTCGTTCTGCTGCCCTCGCCAGGCTGGCCTGCAACGCCGACCCTGGGCCCAGGCTTTTTTGCCCGGCCGGGATCGGTGCAGGTGTACAGCTGGCGTTCCTCCCCGACTCCTCCTCCTCCCTCGTCCCTCTCCCGGAGAGGGGGAGGGAAGCGGCAGAAGATCCCAGCCTGGAGATCAGTCAACATCGCGGTCTCGTACCACGTCCTAGAGACCTCGATGCTTGTGACCTGTCGTTGCCTCGAGTGCCCCCTTTTATTTTAACAACGCCACACTCCTGGCCACCGAGTCGGGGCCCTGTGCCGAGGCTGGTCTCGGATCCCAGCGGCAGCGGAATTGGCAGCAGGCAAGAGGGGGGCACTGGAGCTCGACGTAGAAGGAGGGAGGAGGGTGGAGTACCGAATTTGGCGGGCAGAATGGGGAGGTGGTGGCGGTGCCGTCTCGTGCAGGAGGCATTGCTGCTCAGCTGTCCGATTCGTCCGCTTGTCAAGAGCTGTCATGTATACACAGGGTCGTATCACACACCGACGGCCGTGCCGGCAGACCTGGACGTCCGCCGATGTACATGTTTGTCGAAACGCGGCCATCCAAAGGTCCAAGGACCCCTTCCTGGGGACCAGCTTCTCATCCTGACGTGTTTTTGATGGTCCCGGGGCCCCACAAAAGCACCTGGGAGCCGAAAATGCCAACTATACGACCACCCTTCGGGTGATGAAGAGGTTGGTGGGGGGGAGAAAAACAAACTGACGACAACCGTGATGGCGGTGATGATGACGACGCTGGTGATGCGCCCTCGAGTTGGCGACGACGCGTGGTGGCGATGCTGCGTCGCAATGTGGTCCCACCGTCGATCCCACTCGATCGACCTCACCATCGAGAGACCACCAGCATCACATCACCTGGCCATGCGCCGACGCATGTTTGCCACAGCGTGGCCTTCCAAGGGTCTGGACCTCTTCCTGAGGATCGGCTCTTCATCCTGACTCATTTTGATGGTCCGGGAACCCCGCAAAAGCCCCTGCTGCTCCTCCTCCTTCTCCTCCTCCTCCTCCTCCTCCTCCTCCTCCTCCTCCTCTTCCTCCTCCCCTTGCAGCCACACAGTGCGATAACAAGAACAACAAGAACAGCAAGAACTAGAACAACACGAGCAATAATAACAACAACAACAACAACAACAACAACAACAACAACAACAACAACAGCAACAACAACAACAACAACTACAACTACAACTACAACTACAACAACATCAACAACAACAATAACAACAACAACAACAACAACAACAACAACAGCAGCAGGAGCAAAAACCACAACAACAACAACAACAGCAACAGCAACAGCAACCAGCAACAACAGCAACAGCAACAGCAACAGCAACAGCAACAACAGCAGCAGCAACAACAACAACAGCAACAACAACAACAACAACAACAACAGCAACAACAACAACAACAACAATAACAACAACAACAACAACAACAACAACAATCATTTTACCCGAACGCTCAGTGTTCTCCCCAGTGCCAGGGTTTTCTTGCGACACCAGCCAATACCCCCACTTCGTGGGGGGGCCGTTCAAGCTCTACCAAATATCCAAACGACTCTTCGAGACCACCCACACCCAGCTTCCCGCCCTATGACGTTGGGACACTTCACTTCGTGGCGTGCGGACGACCCTGGCTACTACACTGGCGTGGGGTACACACCCACAGAGGTTGATCACATCTGTTACATATGATGTGGTACACGGTACACGTGAGATGGTACGCAGTGCCAAGATAGTTGGTCACATTTTTGGGGCAAATTCGTGGGGATGCGATTACAGAAGTACATGTGTTACACTGATGTTATACAGTCCCAAGGATGACGCATGCATTGCTCATAGACTCATGGCGCTATGATCCTAACTCTCAGTGCCCAACGCGCGCGTGCACAGCCAGACGGAGGGAGAGAAACACATGTATACAAGGTTCGTGACATACGCACGGTCCACCATGTTGTAAACGATCGCATGCACGGTAAGTTCTGAAATTATACGTATGTACAAGCAGACATGCGAGGGAGAAAGGGAGATGGCCATCGACAGTTCCAATACGGCTCCAAGGCGGAAGAGGGGGAGGAGGAGCAGGACAAGGAGGAAAGGAGAGAAGCGAGAAAGGAAGAACGCAGACGGCGCGGCTCTGGACACAAAGGGGTGCCATACTTTCTCCTGCTTTCGCAAACAGGTCCAGTCACACGTAGGGGTATACTCAACCGAATGGTCTTCGCATCCAGAAGCATACTAAAGGCGCGACGCATCGTCGTCTGCGATGGCGCGGAGCGGGCGCGTGGGTGCCCGGCTGCCTGGCTGATACACGTGCGGGCCTGGCTGATACCCGTGCGGTCCCAGATGCCCAATGAGATTGCCGATACGCCTGCTGGCGGGAAGGCACGTGCTGGCGTTCTGCACTTGGACAAGCGTGTCTTTGGATGAATACTGCAGGAGCCACGCCGTTGCGACCCTATCTGGCACATACAGTGGTGGATCCAACTGTCGGAGCGCCCGGCATAATTTGAAAGCGGTATTATACTCAATGCCCAGGTGGCGGATGGCAGAGCCGTGCTGCTCCTCCAGCTCCTTGGCGCTAGAAATACTGACCGTGCCAGTCACAACCCGATACTTGGCCCACCAAGTCTTGCACGCCTGGTGACTAGCATTGATACCCTTTGCCCGGAGCGCCTGATGCAAATAATACGCACTCTCGCAGTCGGCCAAGGGAGGCCGCGACAGCTCAGGGCCATACTGCTCGTGAAGGTCTTTCGCCGTCAAAGCCATGATCCAAGAACACAGGCGATACCTTGATCCGAGATGGCTACGGATATGTGCGTCAGCAGTCGGGGGCCTTCCTGGGGCCGCTTGGGGTCCTCTTGGGGAAGGGGGGAAGCCTCCTGGCGCGGTTTGGGGTCCACTTGAGAGCCTTTGGGGGGCTCCTTGGAACCATCTTGGGGCCTCTTGGGGGCTTATTGGACCCTCACGGCGGACTCTTGGGGCCTCTAGAACGCCTCCTGGGGCCATCTTGGGGGTCTCTTGGAGCCACCTTGGAGCCTCTCTGGAACCTCTTGGGGGCCTCTTGGAGTCCTCTTGAAGCCTCTTGGGACCATCTTGGGCGCCTCTTTGGGCCTCATGGACGCCTCTTGGGGCCATCTTGCGCGCCTGTTGGGGCCATCTTGGGTTTTAAAGATTCATCAAGAGACCGCGAATGGATTTCGAGATTTTTCGGATGAGAAAGTAGTGCGTTTTCATATGTTTTCTGAACATCGCATCTTGAAATCCCACCAGCCCTCTGGGCGTAGGTGGTCTAGAGCAGATCCTCTTCCACCCCTCCCTCTTCCCCCTTGGGGAGGGGTTTACCCCTCCCCCTACCCCCTCCCCTGGACCTGGACGGGGGGGGCCGCGGGTAGTTAGAGCGTCCAAGATGGCCCAAGACGGCTCCAAGAGCGCCTCAGAGAACCCAAGATGAGCTCCAAGATGGCTCAAGATAGCGCAAGATCGCTCACGATGGCTCCTAAGATGGTTCCAAGAAGCCCAAAGACGGCCCCAAGATAACTCCAAGTGGCCAAACAGCTCCCCAAGGAGGCCCCGAAGAGGCCAAAATCGTCCCAAAACCTAAGGAAAATCAATGATTTTTGCTTTCTCGCCTTTTCGCTTCCGATGGCCATCCGAGGCCTGGAGATGGCTCCAAGATGGCCCAAGAGGGCCCCAAGAGAGCCCCAAAAGAGCCCCAAGACGGCCCCAAGAGCGCCCAAGAGCACTCCAAGAGCGTTCCAAGAGGGGTCCAAGAGGCGATTTTAGGGGCTTCCGAGGGGGGGCGCTAATTAAACCCCCCCTCTTGTTTGATCGACTCCCTCCAAGATGGCCCCAAAAGCGCCCCGAAGGCTCCCCAGAGCGCCTCAAGAGGGTCCCAAGAGGCGCCCAAGATGCCCCAAGGCGCCCAAAAAGCCCTCCAAGAGGCCCTCAAAAGACCCCCAAGAAGCTCCTTCCCCTCCTCCTCCTCCTCCTCCGATTCTTCCTCCTTCTCCGTCCTCCTCCTCCTCCTCCTCCTCCTCCTCTTCCCCCTCCTCCTCCTCCTCCTCCTCCGACGACGACGACGACGACGACGACTCCTCTTCCATCCTCCCCCTCTCGGGGTCTGTGACAGCTTCCCCCGCCCTTTGTTATTCTGCATGCTCCCCGACTTCCCTGATCACCTCAACTCCCCTGAGCATCGTTTCTGGATGGGCTGGTGGGGATACGCGAAGCGTCAACAATTATTGAAAACCCATTGTGTTTGGCAGGATTTCGACATGCGCGCGCGGCGGCCGCGCGCATGTGCACTTCGTCTCATTTTTTGCAAGGGATGGTGGCCCTCGCAGGCGCGCAACCGTTGTTGGAGAAGTTCAAAGCACCTGAAGAAGTAGCACGCAAAGACCCTTTTGACAGAAATGTTTAAAAAGTGGTGTGTTTCCTATGAATCCGCAAGAGCGCGCGGAAGGACATTTTGACAATTTTTTCTTAAAAAACCATTGGGTTTTTGATGTTTTTATGTTAAAATCGTTACGAAACCTAAGGTTTTGGAAGGATTTCGTCTTGCGAGCGCGAATGTCCACTTTACCTTATTTTTTGCAAGGGATTCTTGAAATTTGATCAACTAAGAACAAGAATTTTCATTTTCTATTGTTTTTTGCAAGGGAAAACGAGCGTCAACAAAAAACCGGATCCGGGGGTAATCCACTTTTCTGAAGCTTTCGCAGAAAAATGATGAAAATGTAGCTGCGGCCTAGGTTTTGGGCGGGGGGCGTGCACCAGGGGGTCCAACAATAATAATTCTTTAGAAGTAATAGTGTTCAACAACAATGCCGCGACGTGACCCTCTCGCACGACGCGGCGAGGCCCTGGCCCTCGGGCCATGCCTCGGGCACCTGGCGGCCCTTCTCGGGAGACGCTCCGCGCACCCCCCCGGGGGGTGCACGCCCTCGGCGAGGCGCCGCTGCAGGAGAACGCCCCGAGTCTGGAGACCCTCCTGGGAACCAACGAAGACATCCGGACACCCGGTGGGATGAACGGCTCTCGCGGTGGGAGGACGGGGCCGGGAGGAGGGAGGGCATGAGCAGCAGCATTCGTGCGCAATGCGCGATACCCTCGAGCGCCTACGGGCAATGACATCTTCATGTCTCCCGGCCCCATCCACCCAACCCGATAACTGTCTTCCTGACCTGTGCCTTCGAGCCTCGGGCCTCGGCACAAAGAGGGCAAGCGGAGCAGCGGGAGCCCCCCAGGAGGAGGAGGAGGAGGAGGAAAATGAAGGAAAAGGGAGGAAAAGGGAGGAGGAAGGAAGGGGAGGAGGAGGGAGGAAGGAGGAGGAGGAGGAGGAGGAGGAGGAGGAGGAAGGAGGAGGAGGAGGAAGGGAGGAGGAGGAGGAGGAGGAGGGGAGGAGGAGGAGGAGGAGGAGGGAGGAGGAAGGAGGAGGAAGGAGGAGGAAGGGAAGGAAGGGAGGAGGAGGAGGAGGAGGAGGAAGGGGAGGAGGAGGAGGAGGAGGAGGAGGAGGAGGAGGAGGAGGAGGAGCAGCAGCAGCAGCAGCAGCAGCGGGAGCCCCCGAGCAGGCCCTGGCGGCGCCCCCCCCCCCCTGGCTGCCGCCGTCCTCCAGGGAGCTCTGGCGGTCGAGGAGCGGGTCGATGTACGGCAGAAGGCGCTGCGCCTCCTGCGGGGCAGGCGGCGACCACGACGACGACGCCCGCGGCGGCGCTAGCGACGGCGGCGGCCGACGGCGGACGGCGGACGACGGACGATGGATGACTCCTTCTCCTTCTCCTCCTCCTCCTCCTCCTCCACGGACGGCTGACTTGTAGCAGGCAGCTCGGACTCTCCGAGATCTGAGCCGATCGGCGGTGAGCCCGGGGGGGGGAGTGAGAAGGCCTTCTCTATAGGAGGCAAACGAACCTACCTCGCTTTTGACCGCCCTCGCCTTCAAAAGCTACCAAAACATACCAGGCGATGGGCCGCACCAATCAGGCCGCTTGACGAGGAAGCGCGTGGTATGACATGGCTTGTGTCTGGAAACGACAACGGTGTAAGTAATTCACGCTCTGATTCTCGGAAAGCTCGGAAGTGCCCCGGCCTTCTGAGATCGGGAGCGGCCAAGAGGGGGGTGTCCACGAGGGGGGGGTGCAAATCATGACCGGCGGCATGTGCGCGGCCCAGCGGGGGGGCCAGGGACGTAATGAAATAAGAAGAGGCGCCATGAAATCTGGGGAAATATCATGGCCACCGCCATGATATCCACCCCCCCCTAGTCATCACCCCCCTCTTTTCCGCCCCCGATGAGAAGTTCCCTGAACCTTCCCCGAAGACACCGAGAACCTCTCGGAAGGCCGGGGGGCTCCTGAGAGGCCCCGCCCCGCCTCCGACGAGGCCTCCTCCCTCTCCCTTCCCAGACCCCCGGCGTCGTGATTTTTTCGCAGCCTCGACACCCAGAGGTCTGGACCCTTTCCCCGGGACCAGTTTTTCATCCTGAATCGTGTTTTGACAGCCCCGGGGCCCAGTGGGGGCCCCAGGAGGCCGAAAATTGCAAAACCAAAAAAAACAAAAAACTCCCGCGAGTTTTTTTTCACAACGCGAGGAGGTCTGGGTTCCCCCCGCCGCTCGCCGCCGAATTGAGCGTGGGAGGGCCCCCGTCCGGCGTGGGTCCGCCTCGCCTTGCGTCGGCGCGCCGCGCCCCCAAGGGGCCTGAAGAGAGCACCTCCTCGGGCGCGCGGCGGTGGCCCCCGATGGCGGGGGGTCGATTTGGGGGCCGCGTCGGCTGGCGCGGCGCCCTCTCGGCGCTCGGCACGGAGCTCGGGGCGCACGCGACGGCTCGGTGGCGGCCCACGGGAGCCTCCCATGCCATCGCGCTGGCCCTTGCGAGACGACGCTGACCGACGCGAGCCGACGCAAAACGACGCCCATCGAGGCCCAGTCGACGCTACACCAACGCTCGGCGACGCTGAGTCTGCGATGCCCCATCGACAACCAGACGCAAGCGCACGCTAATGCACCTCAGGGGCGGAATTAGGGGCGGCATTGCGAGGACGTGCAATGGGGAACGACGAGAGGGCCTGGCTCGAGGAGTGTGACTTCGACGGCTGCTGGGGCGCCTCAGGTCGAGCTGTGAGGCCTCGGGCCGGGCCGGGGTGGGAACCTCGGGCCCAGCAAGGCCAGCCATGTCCAACGAACCCTTCTAACAACCACGTACACAAAATCCAACAAACTACGAACAAACATCCAGGAGAACGACAACCAGAACTCCCCTAAACTACAAAGGCGACCACAAATAAGACTACAACTCCCATGAACAACAACGACTACTACTACCACCACTACTACGACTACGACTACGACTACGACTACGACTACAACTACGACTACGACTACGACTACGACTACGACTACGACTACGACTACTACTACTACTACTACTACTACTACTACTGCTGCTGCGACTACCACTACCACTACCACTACTACTACTACTACTACTACTACTACTACTACTACTACTACTACTACTACTACTGCTACAACTACTACTGCTACTACTACTACTACTACGACGACTACTACTACTGCTACTACGACTACTACTACTACCACTACCACTACCACTACCACTACTACTACTACTACTACTACCACCACGACGACGACGACGACGACGACGAAGACGATGATTACTTCTACTACACCTACTACCACTACTACTACTACCACTACTACTACTACTACTACTACTACTACTACTACTACTACTACTACTACTACGACTACTACTACTACTACTACTACTACTACTACTACTACTACTACTACTATTACTTCTACCACTTCTACTACTTCTACTACTACAACTACTACTACCACCACCACCACCACTACTACTACTACTACTACTACTACTACTACCAATACCACTACTACTACTACTACTACTACTACTACTACTACTACTAAACTGTCACCACTCTCTACTCTACAGACTACTCTACTACTACTACTACCGAACTAACTACTACTACTACTAT
>CAUYUJ010014962.1:162144-169644 GCA_963575745.1 Prorocentrum cordatum
GGCGCGGTTCGAGACGGGCCGCGACATGGCCAAGATGAAATGCATCCCGCGCAAGCAGTTCGGCCACCGTGCGAGGGACTGCCCGAACAAGAACAAGCTGACGACGAACAATCATGGCGAGAGCCACAATACGCACAACGGCTTCATCCTGTCGGGCCTGGACGAGTACGTCTACTTGTTGGAGCGTGACGGGATCTGGGCCGCCCTGAGCATCGGGGCGACCAGGAGCCTGCGCGGCATCGAGAGCGCGGAGAACCTGATGTACGAGATGCTGCACCAGCACGGGGTCGAGCTCGAGATGACCGGCGAAACCTGTTCCTTCACCTTCGGGGACGGGCTTCGGAAGAGCTCGATGGGCTCGGTATCTGGCAAGGTGTTCATAGGCCCCAACCTGCATGACATCAGCCTCTCCGCGATGCCGACTCGGGTCCCCATCCTTGGGCGCCCGAGTTATCCGGGGCAACTCGGGCCCGGGGTAACTCGGGCTTGGATTCCCGAAAAAGGAACCCGAGTTAGCCCTGACCCGAGTTACCCCTGATGATTCGGGGCTCTGGACGCCCGAACTATCCGGGGCAAGTCGGGCCCGGGGTGAGTCGGGTTCGGATTCCCGAGAAAGGAGCCCGAGTTATCCCTGACCCGAGTTACCCCTGATGCTTCGGGGCTCTGACATCCTGCTAGGCGTGGATATCCTGACGGACGACCTGGAGGTGGTCGTGGACTGCGGCCGGAACTGGCCGGGGCTGCCGACGCTGGGCAAAGTTTTCTACTGCGAGCGGCTCTCGAGCAAGCACCTGGCAATCAACCTGTCGACCCCGCAGTTGGCTACCTACCAGACCACCTCAACCCAACCCGAAGACCCGAATTTCGGGTTGGGGGGGGCAAGGGTTCCACATGTGTTTTTTTCCATGTTTCCCGACCCCCCCCCCACTGGAAATCGAGGGTAAAGTTGAGCCTTCGGGTTGGGTTGGGGTGGTTTGGTGGGTGGTGAACAGTGGTGGCGAGAGGTGCCTTTTCCCTTGACGCCAATCCGCCCTCTGGAGACTCCGACGGAGGCGGATCGGGCAGTGCTGGGCGAGGAGCCGGAGGAGCCCGACGTGGGCTGCACGGGCTGTCTTGCCGCGCGCTAGGGACAGCAACCCCCGGTGGTGGCGGCGAGCGAGAGACCATCTCCATCGCCATCCTCATCTTCGGGGGGGCCCAAACAGCATCGACCAGAAGCCTCCGGAGAGCCTCAGACCAGAGACCTCCTTGAGAAGCTTCCGTTCTCGACCGAGACATCATCGACTGCGAGCCGAGTGTTGAGATCAACGTTTTCTCCGACACCGAGCCGAACAGGGACAATAGCGGGTTCGTCAGCGAGCCGCCCAGGGTTGCAGCCGATTCCGACCGAGAGCCGAACGACATCGACAAAAACGGTCTCATCGCGCAGTACAGAAAGCTGGAGACCTTCGAGACCGTCGGGAATCTTTGGGACCAGGAGCAGAGGACCTCTTGCGACGAGCCCAGAATGGAGCCCAATGAAGACCCCGACAGCACTTCAAGGCCAATGAAGGGACCAAGAGAAACCTAGACCAGATCCCCAGCCAAAGATGGCCCAAGTGCACTGTGCCTCCACCTGTGTGGATTGCCGCTCAGCTTCGACTCCATATCCTACATATCCTAGCCATTGTAGCCCAGCCCTCCATCTGTTGATGTCATGCAACAGTTGTTATTCGGCGCTCTCGTCGGGACAGCCGCCGCCGCCTGCTGCTCGGCCAGAGCGGGCGCGCCCACGGACACGCGCCTCGGCTACAGCGGGGCCAGCAGACACTGCATCGACCCCAGCACCTGCGACACCGACGGCATCACCAGCATCTCCGAAGGTGCCTCCCATCAACAGCCCTTCCTTCGACGCCAGCATCAACGCACGACCCGGGGGGGGAAGTGTTCATGTTGTGGCGAGAAGGGACGGACAAAGCGCGGATGCAGCTGCGTGGGGGGCAAGAGTCACTACGGCCTGCGACTGGTGCCCGTCTGCAGGGCCCCGCAATCGCCGGCGACGGCGACTGCGGCGGCCAGTGCCCCACCGCCAATGTCGTTCCCGACCGCGGCCGGGGCGCCGCCACCGCCGACTCCAGCACAGCTAGCTCCCCCGAGATCGAAGTGTTCATGCTGCGGGACACCCAATCGGACCAAGCGGGGGTGCAGCTGCTCAGGAGGGAAGAGCCATCAGCGCCCCAAGCTGACCGAGACCTCGGACCAACCAGACAGGGACATCAGGGGCCAGGTCGTGGCCATGCGGCGGAGACGCCTTGGGACGAAGCTAGCCAGGACGGACCCAGAGGGACCGCGGCGGACACGATGCTGGACGACTCCGAGCTGCCGGAGGGCCCGAAGAAGAGATCTCGCTGAAGTACCTGAACAGAGCCGACCTCCTGAAGTTCAACCAGGCGACGGAGAAGGTCAACGAGGAAATATACCAGAACGTGGCGACGGACATGTTCGAGCTGACGAAGACCAAGCGCGTGGACCTGATGGAGGTCTGCTGTCTGGAGACGTCGACTCTGGGCCAAGCGGTGCTCTCGCTGGGGGGCCTTGTGGTGCGTTGTGGGCTCTTCAACGGCTACGACATGGCAACAGCAACCGGACTCCGACGAGCAGTTCACCCTTTGCGACGGACTAGGCCGAGACGCGTGGTGCTCAGCCCGCCGCGCACAGCCGACAGTCCGATGCAGAATCTCAACCAGAAGACCGAGGACCAGAGAAGGCAGCTAATGAACAAGGTCCGCCGCGGTCCGCCAGGCTCGTCGTTACTAGACTGCCACGTCGACTTGGAACAGCCCTGGAACAGCCGAAGCTGGACACAGTCGCCATCACTGCGAAAGATGCGGTCAGAGATGTACGAGACGATCACCCATGGATGTGCTTATGGACTTCGAGATGTCCGATCAGGATTACCCATGAAGAAAGGTTGGCGGGTCTGCTCCACTGACCCAGAGTTTGCAAACAAGCTGGGCCGCCACTGCTCTAACCGTCCTGGACGGGCTGACAACCATCTCCACCGGGCCATCGAAGATGGCCCCGTGGTAGCGCAGACGGCCTACTATCCTCCAGCACTCTGCAAGGCCTGGGCCTACCACGTCCTGTAGAAGAACAACAGCGCGAAGTACGGCATGGAGATCTTTACGAGTCTCGAGCAGATCCCGGAGGGCGACGACCCGATGCAGGAGGCAGAGGACGACCATGCGGACCTAGACGACATCGAGATGGAGAACGCAGAGGCGACACTCAAGGGCTTGGGACTCGACAGCGACCTGTCAAGAAAGGAGACCCTCGAGATCGAGCAACGTCTGTCTCGGCTAACGCGCAACCTCGGCCACCCAAGCAACAGGACGCTCTACAAGATCCTCAAGTCCTCCGGGGCACCGACCCAGGTCCTCAAGTTGTCACTACAATTTCAATGTCATGGCTGCCACATCGGCAAGCTCCCCAAAGCGGTCCGGGTGGCCTCGGGCATGGAGATCCCAGGGGCGCTGGAAGTACTAGCCACCGATGGCCTTGAGTGGCTCGCTCCCGACCAGAGTTCCCATTTCATGACTCCCAACCTAGACGAAGGGTCAGGAATGGCCAGCGTGACGTACCACGGGAAGAAGGGCGACCGGAGCTGCAACCGCACGGCCAGGGAGGCGATCAGCACCTGGGAGTCCCGGTGCACGCACTACCGCCGACCTTCTCTCCTGAGAATGGATTATGAAGGCTGCCATTGCTCACGGGCCGCGGCGAAGTGGACGTCCGACAACGGCATCGAGATGCGGATCGCACCTGGCGAAGCTCACTGGCTGATGGGCAAGGTCGAGCGGAGGATCCAGCTGTTCAAAGGTTCGATGGCGAAGATGGCGACCCACGACCCCGGGCGCACTGTCGACGAGTTGGTCTCCTGGGCAGTCAGCGCCATCAACTCCATGGACAAAAGCGGAAACCACTCCCCCTTCGAGCACGTCCTGGGCGCATCCGGGATGCCGGCCTCCAACAATCCCTTTGCGATCATCGACGAGGATTCCGGCGAGACGCAAGAGCAGCGTCGGCCTCTCGCCCGCAAGAGCTACTTGGAGTGGGAATACGCTGAACGACGAAGGCATGCGGAAAACGCCCGGAATCGGGTTCATCAGCAGTGGGACCCTGGAGACTTGGTCTACTTCTGGCGAGACGGGAAAGGACGCGAGAACCGACCAGGGAAGAAGGGGGGATGGTACGGACTGGCCAGAGTACCTGTGCAGGAGACGCGTCATGTGGAAGGAATGACACGGGTGACATCCGTGGTGTGGATCTCTCATGGAAACACGCCCATCAGATGCGCCCCCGAGCAACTACGAGCTGCCTCAGAAGCTGGGAAGATGATCACGGAATTGAACAAGAAGGCTAACCTCGGGAAGACAATGACTGAGATTCTGAAGACAGCCAAGGCGGGGACCTTCGAAGACCTGCTCGAACACCAACGACCTGGACTACGGGAATACGAACCCAGTCGACAACTCGGAGACCCTGCGCCAGGAGAATCCGAAGAACCGCCGCTGACCACAGCCATGGAAGAGGACAACTTGCCAGCTGAAGCTGAAGCACCCTCTCAGACAACGACACCAAGGTCCCTTGCACAACACGAGGCCGAACCAGCGGCACAGCCTGATGCCGAACCAGCTGAAGAATCTGCTGAAACAGCCGCTGCCGCAGAGTCACCTGCTCCTCAATAAGGCGTTCCCGACCCCGAGAGGCCAGCGCCACGAGCTTCTTCGATGTCACCAGCGAGGCCTAGCGGATCCTCCCCATCGCCCAGAACGTCGACTTCGGAACCGCGGCCACGCTACCGAATGACGCACCGCGGTCCGAAGATTGATGTGTACCTGCCGCCCGAAAAGCGCAAGAAAACCGACAACACCGAGGACGACGCGAGCCTTCACGTGAACCTGCACAAGGACAAGTTGGACATTATTCCCGGCAGCGACGAGCTCCAGACCGTCTACTTCGAGCACCTGGACGACGAGAAAGACAAACGGGTTACCAAGACGAACATGGTTTCGAATACGGCTGACAGCTATCTCGTCAACCAGCGCCGGAAGGACCAGGTCGAACTGACCTGGTCCAAGATGAACGCCGAAGAACGGAAGGAGCTCGAGGTGGCCATCGGAAAGGAGGTCAGCAACTGGCAGCAGTACCAAGGGCTACGACCAGTATCAGCAGATCAAGCGAAGGACGTCACGGACGCGATCCAAGCACGGCGGTCGTTTACTCGGAAGGCCGACGGCAAGGCCAAGGCACGGCTTGTCTTGTTGGGCTACCAGACGAAGGACCTCGGCAAAGAGCCGACAGCAAGCCCTACAGCCTCCCGCCGGGCCCGCAACATCATGCTGACCGTGGCCGCCGCGAACCACTGGAAGCTGATCAAGGGGGACGTCACCTCGGCGTTCTTGCAGGCGCACGAGCTGGAGAAGGACCTCTTCGTCGAGCCAGACGCCGTGCTCCGGCGTGCTTTTAATGTTCAGGAGGGCGAGGTCCTGCAGGTCATCAAGCCAGGATATGGCATCGGCGAAGCTCCCCGACACTGGCGGGAAACCGCGAAGGTCGACTTCGCGAAGCTGGGGCCCCAGGCCTGCGAGTTGGAGCCATATCTGTGGAAGGTGCGCTGCCCGCAGACGTCTCGGCTCATCGGCATGGCCATGGCCCAAGTTGACGACTTCATCCTGGCCGGCGACACCAGCCACAGCGCGTGGATCGACACCGTCGAGCAGATCCGACAGCTCTACAAATGGGGCACCTGAGAGGACACGAATGACAACAACATCCGGAGCCTCGAACAATGCGGGGTCACAATTGAGGAGAACGAGCAGGGGTTTTCCTTCGCCAAAGGACCTACGCGGGCAAAATTCGGGAGGCACGGCCAGCTGATGGAGGAAGGCATCGCTCGACGGACACCCTTCGTGACAGCGACCAGACCATCCTGCGAGCACTCTGTGGCGAAGTCTACTGGCTCGGGGTCAACACCACGCCGTTCTTGTTGTCGTGGGTGGCCGAGCTCCAGTCCAGGATCCCGGGGGGGACACACAACCTGTTCAGCGCGGCCAACAACATCGTGAAGATCATCGAACAACATCAGCACATGGGCCTCCAGATCTACAGGCACGACCTGGACGACTTGGCCGTGTTCACCTGGTGCGACGCCGCTTGGGCCAGTCGTCCCGATGGACATTCTCAAGGCGGACATCTCACGGTGATAGCTACGAGATGTGCCCTCGAGGGCGAGAAGTCGAAGGTCACGGTGCTCGACTGGGGCTCCAAGATACTCAGGCGCGCGGCGCGCTCGAGCTTGGCAGCGGAAGTTTAAGAAGCGGGAGATGCTGAAGGAGAACAGTGCATGGTCCGCATGGTCCTGTTGCTGCACAACCGCTCGCCGACCCTGGAGCGATCATCCCTGCTGAAGGCCATCCCGGCGGTGCTCGTGACGGACTGCAAGGCGTTCTACGACGGGGTGGTGCGATCCCAGTCGGCTGGACTGGGCCTGGAGGAGCGTCGGGCGGCCATCGAGGCTCTGGCGCTTCGGAACGCTCTCGACGAGGGCAACATGGCCGTCAGATGGGCCCACTCGCACGCGCAGATTGCGGACGAACTCACCATGGGGAACTGGCAGGCGTTCGGAGTCCTGAAGCTGTTTCTCGAAAAGCAGGAGTGGCGCCTAGTGTACGACGAGCACTTCACGAGCGCGAGGAAGCGTGCTGCTTTGGGCAAGGACATCTTCGAGCCCACGGCGCCCGGCGACCCCCAGTCGGCAAAGGATGTCATCGAGAGGGGGCGCCAGCTACGCCAACAGCTCCGAGACCACACGACCACGGGACCTGCTCCAAAAGGTGCGACTGACCTTTTGCATCTTAAGGGAGCTGACGTGAATGAGACCTGCCCCAACTCCCGCCACCAAGGCCCGAGGCACACGGCAACTTCTTTTCCCCCTGTCTGAATGCGATAGGGTATCACATGTTATGCAGCAAAAAAGTGTGCGCAGAGCGTTCATGATCATTCCTTGCCGCTGCTGTCGTATATCTTTACCGTGTGCTGCCGCACCTCGCTCGGGCTACGGTGGGCGGGATTCCTTCCTTTCGTGATGTTGGCCTTCGAGTTCGCAGGCCAATGGCGCGCTTCAGGGGACGCGCTAGACAAAAATCTCATGGGAGCGAGGTGCTTTCAATTTGTCTTACTGAATTGTGTGGACAGGTATGGGAACACGAAACACATGAGGAGCTCGAGTCCTTGGCCATTTTTGATACGAAAAACCTCGTGGGGGTCCTTGGGATTCCGGACGCCCCTTCCACTTAGCCTTCGCCGTGGGCCCCCCTTTTTGGCCTCGACGTTGGCGGTGCTGAATTGGGCGGCGGCACCTCCACGTCGGTCCACCTAACTACTACTACTACTACTACTCTACATAAACTACTACGACTACTACTATACTACTACTACCACTACTACTACTACTACTAC
>CAUYUJ010014962.1:174644-182144 GCA_963575745.1 Prorocentrum cordatum
CTACTACTACTACTATTACTACCACTACTACTACTACTACTACTACGACTGCGTCGGCGAACACCACTACTACTACCACCACCAATACCACTACTACTACTACCACCACTACTACTACTATTTACTACTACTACTACTACTACTACTACACTATACTGCTTACTACTACTTTACTACTACATACTACTACTACTCCTATGCTACGACTACGATTACACTTTACAGTTTACGTCTACATACAATACTACTGGGGCTTATACGACGAGACGACGGACGGACGACGAGACGACGACGACGACGACGACGACTAATACTACTACTACTACTTACTAACTTACTACTACTCCTGATACTACTCACTAATACTACTATATACTACTTACTATACTACTACTACTACTTACTACTACTACTACACTAGTACTTACGACGGACGACGACGACGGACGACGACGCGACGACGACGACGACGAGACGAACTTACTTACTACTACTACTACTACTATTTACTACTACTACTACTACTACTACTACTACTACTACTACTACTACTACTACTACTACTACTACTACTACTACTACTACTACTACTACTACTACTACTACTACTACTACTACTACTACTACTACTACTACTACTACTACTACTACTACTACTACTACTACTACTACTACTACTACTACTACTACTACTACTACTACTACTACTACTACTACTACTACTACTACTACTACTACTACTACTACTACTACTACTACTACTACTACTACTACTACTACTACTACTACGACTACTACTACTACTACTACTACTACGCCGCCGCACTGCGAACGCGTCGTCGCCGACGCCCGCCCAGAGGAGAGAGTGAGGGGCTACGGATCGCGAGGGGCGCCAGAGCACGCGGTGCGCTCTCTCGGGGCGGGACCGCCCTCTCTCTTCCCACCTCGGGCGCCCGCGTGGGCTCTCTTGGGGGGAGGAGGGCGACGGGCCGGCGACCGCGGCCGCGGCAGTCCGCCATGAGGCTCTGGTTGACCCACTCCTCCGACCCGAGGACCAGCGGCGCCTCGTCCAGGTACGTCCTGGCGCCACGGAGTCGCAGGGCGAGGCAGAGCACGGCGAGAGGCCACAGCCGCTCGCGCGGGCGGCCGCACACTGCCCGCACACCGCTCGCCCGTCCCTCCCGAGGGCGAGGGCGTTCTTCCTGAGGGCAAGGTCGGGCAGGGCGACGCACGGACCACACGCACCCACACCCACTGGTCGGAAGAAGTAAGTATGACTACCTACCAGACCACCCCAACCCAACCCGAAGACCCGAATTTGACCCGAATTTCGGGTTGGAGGGGGTACGGGTTCCATGTGTTGTTTCAATGTTCCCCGACCCCCCCATACTGGAAATGGAAAGCAAACTGAGGCCTTCGGGTTGGGTTGGGGTGTATTGGTGGGTGGCGAAGGTAGAAACATTATTTGTTTTCTTGTTCTACCCTCTGGGCCAACAACCAACGTCCATCGCGCGACTCTTCGAGTCTAAGCGCGCTTCCCGTCATCCGCCAGCGAGTTCTTAAGTGAAGAGCGGAGCCACCAGTAAAGAATTTGCAAAGAAAAACATTAGACTCGATTCCGAAAAAAATTGCCCACGCCAGAGGCGCGCCCGTAATGGCATCGCGGAGCATGGGCTCCGAGCGCTCATCCAACCATTCGGCACGACGCGCACCAGAATTGCAAAGAGCAAGCCTTCTTGGACATGTGTGGTGATGATTTGTTCGTGCAACCCCACTTTTCCCAAACGGGACGATTGCGCCGAAGCAGTGAACCTGATTGGACAATAAACAGCGCCAAGGAGCGGACCTGCGGGCCTCCCCAAGCGCGAACCAGGGAGCGGCGGTGAGTCCTGCCCCCGTCCCCATTGAAGCAGGAAACAGGAAGGCGCGTAAAGTAGGAAGCAGGAAGGCGCGCAAAGTAGGTTGGAATCTGGGAATCCAAGAACACTTACTTTTAAATCGCGCCTGTCCCCCTACAGGGGGATTTTGGGCGAGAGATCCCCCTACAGGGGGATTTTGGGCGAAAAAAATCAAAAATACTCAAAAGAATGCCCCAAAAATGCTCAAAAATAGCCAAAAAAACCCAGGCCGACAATTTTTCCTCTTGGACTAAAAATATAAGAACCCCAGTGGATCCAATTGGATCCCTTTTCGGGTGTGAGAGAGTTTCGTGGATCCTATTCGGTGCTGCGCGGATCAAATTTCCTGTGTGAAAAAACCATAGATCCATTTATTTCCCGGGAATAGATATATAATGATAATTAACATCCGGGACACAGGGGACATGGGATCCGCGGAGCACCGCAAGTGAAGCATCATGCTATCCACGAAGCTGTGGATCTGCAGACCAATGCTATGATTCTACGGGGGAGGGGGTCTTCCCAGGATGAAGAGGGGATGGATGAGGGGAGAGGCAAGAGGAGGTGGGAGGAGAACAGAAGGGATCGGCGCGTCACTTCCGACATGTAGGGCTCAAGAGGAAAATCTTTCGGCCTGCGTAAGTATTCCTCCTGTAGAGGGACAAGCCCGACTTAAACTCATGTTTGACGGCCGATGGGTACTTCTGGGGGGGGCGACTCGCGACTCGTGCTCTAAGGCTGCGCTCGAGGGGTGGGTGCAGGTTGTCGGCCACCAAAAGGCCCCCGCTCGAGCGGGGACACCCGTGCGTCAACGCGCGTCCACAGCCCTTCCACCGACCTATCTGGGGGTCGTATAGGTGGAGAGGAAAAAGAACCATGCACATACACCGATTTGGGCCAGGTCCATCCTGAGCCCAAGATCGGTGCATACGCCCTCCTGCCTTGGCCAGGAAGGCATATGCACTGATCCTGGGGCCAAGGACGCACGCGTCGCACGCGTCTCGGTCTTCAGCGTGGGTGTACTGGAGCGCATATCCATTGCAGCTGCACCGCCCCGAAAGGGTGCCATCTCTGCCCTCGGCGCGGTGTCGAAACTTCTGCAGGTCATCCGGTAACACGCTTGTTCCAGGTCATCGAGCGTCGGTGGGGCGGCAGCAGACGGGCCGGCGCGCCGGCGGGGGGCGTGTTTGCCCGGCCTGGTTTTTTTTTCCTCACGACGATCGAGGGCTGACCACATAGAGTCCGCGATCGTCATACAGGAGCCGTCTGGCCCGCGACTTCTCCGCGCCCCTCTTGACCCAACGTGAAAGCATGTTGGGCCGGCCTGGCCTCTGCTACCTCCAGCTGGGCTCCAACGTCGGCCCTCTCATCCTGGTGGGCCCCGAGGTCGGGTTGCGGGGCGTCGTGGGCGTCATCAGTCTGAGTCCGTCGCGGCCTCCTCGTTCTCGGCGAGGATGGCTTGGCATGTCTTGCTCAACAGCTGCGCTCAGCCCACGCGGTCGACGGCCTTCTGAGACGCCTCCTCGGTCGCGAAGCGGATCAAAGCGCGGCCAGCGCTGATCTGCATAGCTGTGACGGGACGAGAAAGCTGAAGGTGGCCTGGACGCCACCCATGTCGAGGATCCCTTCGCGGCCCCCGGCGCGGATGAACTTGCGAGGGCTCGCTTCTCAAGCCGCGTCTGGCCGCGGCGACGAAGAACGTGCAGCCTCTTGGGCCGTGGCGTTGTGGTCGGGCTCGCGGGCCCTACTCCGAGTTTCTTAATCAGCGTCGGGGGGGCGCCACCCCCGCCGACAGCCCCACATCGACCCCTGTCGCGGCGCGACGACGAGGCGAGGTTGACCCCCGTCGGGGGGGCACCCCGCCCACGCCTCTTAAGAAACCCAGAGTATACTGTTATGTTGGCGCAGGCCAGGCCTTGCAACGTCCGCGGATCTCCTGGCCTATCGGGGCCAGCGCCCTGGGGGGGGCGCCGTGGGCCCCCTTCCTTCTGCCGAGGTGCCCATCTCGGACAGCGCTGCCAGGGCAGCCCGGGCCTTCTCCAGGACTGCGTCGCCAGTGCTGACGTCAGCCGATGATGTCCTCCACGAGGTACTTCACCGAGACGAGGCCCGGCGCGCCAAGGCCGGGGTGGGGCCCAAAGGCCCGATGTCACACCCCAGGACGGCCGTGGCGCCTGGGGCGCCGAACCCAAGCGTGCGGTCGATGACCCCCTCCTCCACCTCCTCCTCCTCCTCCTCCTCCTCTCCTCCTCCTCCTCCTCCTCCTCCTCCTCCTCCTCCTCCTCCTCCTCCTCCTCCTCCTCCTCCTCCTCCTCCTCCTCCTCCTCCTCCTCCTCCTCCTCCTCCTCCCTCCTCCTCCTCCTCCTCCTCCTCCTCCTCCTCCTCCTCCTCCTCCTCCTCGTCCTCCTCCTTCTCCTCGTCCTCCTCGCGCTCGATGTCCTCCCCCACGCCCTCTCCCACGCGTGCCTCCTCGTGCTCGGCGCCCATTTCCTCCTCGCCCTACTCATCGCGCTCGATGTCATCGTTAGAGGAAAGAGAACTATGCACATACACCGATTCTGGCCAGGCCCATCCTGAGCCCAGGATCGGTGCATACGCCCTCTACCTTGGCCAGGAAGGTATATGCACCGATCCTGGGTCAAGGATGGGCCCCGCCAAGATCGGTGCATGTGTATAGTTCTCTTCGCCCCAATCGTGGACTTAGACGCTGGAGCTGGGAGACGGCGAAGGTTGCGCCCTCCTCTTTGTGGCTGACGCTGGCGTTGAATACGTCCGCGATGATCCCAGGTGCGAAAGAGGGCGCGTGGAGGTTGAAATTGAAGCCCCAGTAACCAGGCGGTCCACACGGGACGGAGACGGCGGCATCCGCGCTCGTGTTGGAGGTGCCCACGTACCCATGTAGTCCTGCTGCTTGCTACGTCGCTCGTTGTCACGGTCGCCGGCCTTGATGATGGCGTGGCTGTCCGCCTTGGCGCACTTGCCGGCGCAGGCGCAGCGGTTGGAGATGAGGATAGTGGCGATTCACTTGGAATCTGGTGCAAGCCGTGTTCGCGCGGCGTATCCAAACCAGCACATGGCTGCAACTACGAGTTGAACTCGTGAGTCTCTGCGATCGCGGGTGTATCTCGGCTGAGAGCCAGTGTAATCGTCAGTGGCAGCGATGGTGTGGGAGGCGTCAAACTTGGTCGCGGGCACCTCGGCCACCATGGCGCGGCAAGCGCCGGGCGCCTCGCCTGGCAGTTGCCCGCTGCGGGACCCCCCGCCCCTGTGCCGAGGGCTGGGCGGAGAGGTCCACGCACCCGAGTCGGGCATCCTGCTACTCCTCGTCCTCCTCCTCCTCCTCCTCCTCCTCCTCCTCCTCCTCCTCCTCCTCCTCCTCCTTTTCCTCCTCCTCATCCTCCTCCTCCTCATCACCACCACCACCACCACAATCACCATCACCATCACCATCACCATCACCATCACAATCATCTTCATCTTCATCATCACCATCATCACCACCATCATCATCAGCATTATCATCATCATCATCATCATCATCATCATCATCATCATCATCATCATCATCATCATCATCAGCAGCAGCAGCAGCAGCAGCATCAGCATCAGCATCAGCATCAGCATCATCAGCATCATTATCATCAGCATCATCAGCATCATCATCATCAGAGTCAGAGTCAGCATGACCAGCATCACGATCATAATTATAAAAATCATCATCATCAGAATCCTCGTCCTCATCATCATCATCATCATCATCATCATCATCATCATCATCATCATCACCGTCATCATCATCATCATCATCGTCAGCATCATCATCAGCAGCAGCATGAGAATCAGCATAAACATCATCATGACATCATCATCATCATCATCATCAGCAGCATCATCATCATCATCATCATCATCATCATCAGCATCATCATCGTCACCATAATCATGATCATCAGCCGCATCAGCATAATCGTCATTATCGTCATCATAGTCATCATCGTCTTCTTCATCATCAACATCATCATCATCATCATCGTCATCATGATCATCATCATCATCATCATCATCATCATCATAATCATCACCATCACCATCACCATGATCATCATCATCATCAGCAGCAGCAGCAGCATCCTCATCATCATCATCTGCGTCATCAGAAGCAGCAGCAGCGACATCAGCATCAGCATCAGCATTATCATCGTCGTCGTCGCCGTCGTCGCCGTCATTATCATGATCATCAAGAGCAGCATCCTCATCATCAGCAGCAGCATCATCATCAGCATCAGCATCAGCAACATCATGACCACCATCACCATCACCGTAATCAATTGTTTGGAGGAGAAGGAGGAAAGCTGAGGGGATGATCGCGACGCAGCACCCTCATGCACCACTAGTAGTCAGTAGCAAAAGCGCGGCTGATCCGAGGAGAGATTGACGCGGCCTGGCCAAAATAGCCCTGGCGGCCAACATGGCGAATCCATCACCCCGGCAGCATGTAGAGAGGGGCGAGAGGAGGAGAAGGAGGACGAGGACGAGGAAGGGGCGGAATCTCGGCTATGTGTACCTTGTTCGGGGAGGAATCTCGTGCTATTCAGCCCTGGGCCGACGCCGTCCCCTCTTCCTCTTCCCCCTCCCGCTCCTCCTCCTCCCCTTTCTCCTCCCTCCCTGCAAGTAGTACCAGCGAGCAGCTGTTATGCATATGGAGGGTGCGTACCTTGAGCCAGGCAGCAGAGGAGCGTGTGTCGCGTACGTCGCGGCCGCGGCGCTTGACTGAAGGGTCTCGGGGCCGTTCGTGGGCCACCCCGCTGCGGCCATGACGCGCCGAGCCCGTGGCATGTCGATTCCGCGGCGCGGAGGGTTGGCCAGGGGACATATCCATCGAAGTTGGTTACAACTTCGCACACTGCATTCGGAATCCGCCGAGTCCGTCGAGAACGGCTCGCACTCCTCCCCCCTCGTCTCTTTCCTCCCTCCCTTTCCTCCCGGAGGCGGAAAGCCAGCTAGCCCTGCTGGGGTTGGCCGGCCTTCTCTCTCCTCTGCCTGTCTCGTCCTCGCTCCCCTCCCCGAATTGAGCCACTCGGAGCTCCAGATCTGGACCGCGGAGGGCGGGTAGTCGACGCTGCGTGCAGGGGACCTCCCCCTTTGAGGCAATGGCGGGCCGGGACCTGTTGGACAGGTGGAGACTTCGAGGCCGTTTAGGTCCCTCCTGCCATGGAGCGCTCCGTGGGTGCGCGCAGTCTTCCTTTTTCTCCCCCGCCTCCTCCTCCTCCTAATCCTCCTCCTCCTCCTCCTCCTCCTCCTCCTCCTCCTCCTCCTCCTCCCCCTCGCTCTCGGTAGTTTGCTTTACGCGGTAACTTTATTTATTTCAATTCATTTCTCGCTGGTCGCGATTTCCTATTATACTTTCCGTTGCCGTTTGGCTTGGCGTCGTGGTTGGGGCCACCTCGCAGGCTCGACCCTTTCGTTTCAATATCGTTTCCGGGTCGATGATGCTCCCGCCCGAAGGCGATGGCATTAGCTCACATCGAGTTCCAAGCGCAGTTTCACTGCCCTCCTGCCCCTTCCTCCTCCCCCTCTTCCTCCTCCCCGTCTTCCTCCGGCT
>CAUYUJ010014962.1:192144-209644 GCA_963575745.1 Prorocentrum cordatum
CCTCGTCCTTCTCTCCTCCTCGTCCTCCTTCCTCCTCCTCCTCCTCCTCCTCCTCCTCCTCCTCCTCCTCCTCGTCCTTCTCCTCCTCCTCGTCCTCCTTCTCCTCCTCCTCCTCCCGGCCCGGGGATTGCCCATCCACGGGGTCGGGCCTCGCTGCCAAGGCCGCGAGAGCATGGATGTGGGTGCAGCGGGTTGGTGTCGTGACGACTTCGACGCCGGTTCTTGACACTGCGCGGATCGTTCAACCTCGAGGAATCGGCGGCTGCTCGATCGCCAGATCGTCCCATCGTGACAGATTCTGGGCCAGTGGCGGCGTTCAACCTTGAACGCCCGCGGTGGGGTCGCCGCCGCGTCGACGCAACACCACCGTACCGCATGCTCGGTGACATCCGCTCCAAATCAGGCCCTGGACCCCTCCTGGAGTCCATCTAGGCCAGTTTGCCATCCCAAATCGATTTCTGACCAGTCGCGACGCGCGAAAACAGCCCCCAGACGTCGACAAGGGCGAAAGCACTCGGTCCGGTCGAGGTCCCCGATGCACCTCCCTCGGTGCCTCTCCCTCGCTGCTGCTCCGAACCCGATCTGTTCCGTATTTCAGCGTCTGACTCTGTGCAGGAGAGCCTAGAATCGCATCGACAAGTTGGATTGGCGATCGAAATGAATCGGATCGGCTGAAATCGGCAGCCGAGCCAGGAAAGTCCAATCGGCGGAAATCACCAGGCCAGCAGGCTCGTGAGGCCTTCTCTGAGAAATCGGAGCCCAGATCGGAATCCGAGGTCGACTCGAGTCGGAATCGGGGGCCATCGAAGTTGAATCGAATCGGAAGCCATCGAGAGGAGCCCTGTCGAGGTCGCCCGAATTCGCGCAGCTCGGCCCGCGGCGCGCGGAGCGGTTCCCTCTTGTCTCAGCGTCCTGGCTGCTCGCTGACCGTCGGCGGCGCCCGTCTGAGTTCGATCGGTCTGTTCGTCGGGGGGGGGGGGGAAGGGCGCGAGGACGGGGGGCGGAGGGCGAGGAGGGGCGAGGAGGGGCGAGGCGAGGCCGGGGAGAGAGGGGAGGGAGGGCGAGCTGGGTGCGCTCCTCCTCCTCCTCCTCCTCCTCCTCCTCCTCCTCCTCCTCCTCCTCCTCCTCCTCCTCTTCCTCCTCCTCCTCCTCCTCCTCCTCCTCCTCCTCCTCCTCCTCCTCCTCCTCCTCGTCCTCCTCCTCAATCCTCGATTTCCAGGAGGCGGTGGTATGGTGACCCCCCAAATGGTGACCCCCTTGGCACTGGCCGAGGAGTGTGGAGGGAGGAAGGCGAAGGCTACGTCTGACATCCGGCCCCTTCCACCCGTACCTTCCCGTTGCGCCGATTTTCTCTCTCCGCGGGCGCGTGTCACAGCGGACGTGGAGCCTCAAAAAAAGACTCCAGGAGAACTGCGTACACGGATGTAGGAGGAGGGAGAGGACGAGGAGGTGGCGGACGGGCAGGAAGCTGAGCAGAAGGAAAAAGGGAGCAGGACGACGAAGGAACAGGAGGACAAGGACGAACAGCGGCAACGGAAACTGGAGTGGGAGGAGCGGGAAGAGCAGAGAAACCAGGGGAAGGCGGAGAAGGAGAAGGCAGAAAAAACAAACAACAAAAACAAAAAGGACAAACAAAGCAGGCAGCAAAAAATGATCACACTAAGAACGAATCCATAAAAAACAGAACAACCGCAGAAAAAAAGAAGACAGAGACAACAAACGACAACTTTTGTTTTGTGTTCTGTCTTCCGTTTCCGCGAGGGGGGCGACAACGATGAGGAAGGACTCGGATCTAGAAAAGTGGACTGCGTTGGGGTGAGAGCGGCATTCTGAACGTCGGGAGCAGCGCGCCGATCTGAAAGTGAGGCCAGCGTCGCAGCGGGAGCAGCACTCTGAAGGACCGACAACAATCGGAGTGAAAACATGGAAAGATCTACTGCTGAATTCCTGCATGTACAAAACAATGCGCGGCGAAGGCCGAATATCTCCTGGACGGAGTCAACGGAGACAGGAAGGCAATACTCGCGATGTGGAATCCGCAAAAGGTATCTAAAACAAACCACACCGAACATTGGGAAATTATGTGTTGCGCGGGCGTGCTGACGGAATACTGGGAAAAGAATGAATTCACGCGGCGGCCACCGCTGATGATCAGGGGGATGGGAATCCCTGATGGTGATGATGATGGTAGTGATGCTGATGATGGTGATGGTGATGGTGATGGTGATGGTGATGGTGGTGATGATGATGATGATGCTGCTGCTGATGATGATGATGACGGCGATGCTGCTGATGATGATGATGTTGATCATGAAATGATGATACTAATGATGATTGTGGTGATGATGATCATGCTGATGATGATGAGGATGCTGACGATGATCATGGTCATGGGGATGATGATGGTGGTGGTGAAAATGATAATGTTGGTGATGATGGTGATGATGCTGGTGGTGATGATGATGCTGATGATGATGGTGATGACGGTGATGGTGATGGTGATGGTGATGGTGATGGTGATGGTAACACTGATGGTGATGATGATGCTGGTGATGATGATAATGATGGTGTTGTTGGTGATGCTGCTGATGATGATGATCATGTTTATGATGGAGATGATGATGGTGGTGATGGTGGTGATGAAAGTGGTGGTAGTGATAGTGATGATGATCATGGTGGTTGTGATGATGATGTTGATAACGACGATGATGATGATGATAATAATAATAATAATGATACTAATAATAATAATAATAATAATAATGATGATGATGATGATGATGATGGTGATGATGATGATGATGATGATGATGATGATGATGATGATGATGGTGCTGATGCTGCTGATAATGATGATGCTGATGCTGATGCTGGTGATGCTGGTGGAGGACGAGGAGGAGGAGGGGGGAAGGACGAGGAGGAGGAGGACGAGGAGGAGGAAGAGGAGGAGGAGGAGGAGGAGGAGGAGGAGGAGGGGGGAAGGACGAGGAGGGGAAGGACGAGTCTAATTGCCAGCCGAGAGCTTGGGGGGGGGGGCCGTTAGCAGTAGAGACCCTCAGAGGTGAGGTGGAGGCGAGGGCCAGAGGGCGAGGGCCGAGGGGCAAGGGGCGAGAGACGAGCCCTCGATCGCCTCGTCGATCCCTCGAGAGACCTCGATCGGTCCGTCGATCCCTTCCGGGGGCGAGCCCTCGATCGGCTCGTCGATGCTTCGACGGGGCGAACCTGGGATCGATTCGTCGATCCCCCGGGGGAGGCGAACCCTCGAGGAGCGCCCTCGCCCTGCGACGAACAGGCCGAGGGGCGAACCCTCGACCCGCTCGTCGCCCGAGGGCGGAAGCCGGGGGGGGGCGTCGAAGGTCGGCCCCAGGGGCCGCGGGGCCTGTGCCACCAGCCGGCCAGCCCTCGCAGAGGAGGTGGCCATGGACGGCGACCTCGCGCGCCGGGGCTGCGGCCCGACAGGGAGAGGTTCGAGGAGGAAGGGGGGGGGGGAGGGAGAAGTGGGAGTGGCAGGGGAGGAGGAGGAGGAGGAGGAGGAGGAGGAGGAGGAGGAGGAGGAGGAGGAGGAGGAGGAGGAGGAGGGGGAGGAGGAGGGGAGGAGGAGGGGAGGGGGGGAGAGGGGGGGGCGGGCAGAGGAGCCGCCCTCCATCCGCGAAACTGCTGCAAACTTTTAAGACGAATGTGCGCGGCGCTAAAGCGAGAATCCCCATGCTCATCCACGAAACTGTTGCGCATCTCGGGCTTCAGGCGCATTAGTGGTGGGGAAGTCTCAGGCGAAACGCCTGTCCCGCCGTACCGACACGTTCGGGAGCGAGGTAAGGATGAGTTGTCAATCAGAATGAGGGGGCCGCATGGTCTTACACCGCCCCTGGATGCGTGGCTGAGGTGGGATTCCGTGGCCCTGGATGATGCTTGTTGTTGTTGTCGTCGTCCCCCCCCCCCCTGCGACCACTCCGCGACCACTCCGCGACCCAACCGTAACCCACCACGCGATCCACCCCGCGACACACCTCGCGACCCGGCCCGCGACCTGGCCCGCGACCCACCGGCGACCCACCCAGCGCCCGCCCCCTCACTCTCATCCGCAAATGCGGGGTGCTTCGTAGGGCGGGATAGGGATGGAGGGGAGGAGGAGGAGGAGGAGGAGGAGGAGGAGGAGGAGGAGGAGGCAGAAGCCTCCTGGGCCATCGACGAGGCCCTGGGGGTCGGCCCTGGAGCCCCAAAGCTTTGGAAAGAACCCTGCATCAGTTTCGCGTGCTCCCCTTCCCCCCCACAGGGGCCCAAGGGGGGGACCTCGACCTACAACTTCAAACTCTCCAGCCCAAGACGGCCCTCGAGACGGCCAGCAGGCCACCATGAGGCCCACGAGAAGCCCACAGACGCCCCCAGGAGGCCCCCAGGAGGCCTCCAAGCGGCCTCCAAGAAGCACCGAAAAAAACAGAAGCCTGCAAAAGGCCCCTAGAACTATCCAAGAGACCTCTTGCTTTTTTCTCTCGCGATGGTGAACCTGCCGATGCTCTCGTCTGCGTGGTCAGCGCGGGGCACAGGGCAGGAGCCTTGAGCGATACGAGTTCACCCGTGAAACGTATCAGCGACCAGGGGGAAAGGAAATGAGGGCATGGAAGAGGACGAGGAGGAGGGGAGGGGAGAATGGACTCGAGCTCACAGCAGCAGCAGCAGCAGCAGCGGCGTACCACAGCACAACAGCAGCGGCGGACTCGAGCACCCGGACAACGAAAAGAAGTACAAGAGACGCGAGAGATGGCCTCCCGTGGCGAAGTGCCAAGAACAGCCAGTCACCCAGACCATGCCGGCTCTGCACAACTCTGGGGCGGCCCTGGACGTCGACACTAATTGACATCCTCACTCCCTCCGCCCGTCAGCTTGGTGACGGGAGCATCTCTAACCCCATCTCTGAACCTCTCGGCCTGGCCAGCCACGCCGCTCCTTGCCGAAGCGAGCGGCATCGCATGCGCGTGCAACGCGGCAGCCTTGGTGCAGCGATGCTGCCATCACCCAAATCGCGAAGGCCGTCCGATCTCCACATCTAACCCACTTTGGTACAGTGGGAGCTCGACCACAAGAAACCTTCCACAGCAAACCCAACCCTGAGACCCCAGGACGTCCATTGGTTTTTGGTGTGGGAACGTCACGCCTTCCATCGCAAACCCATCGAAACCCAAGAAACCCAGGGCACCCTGGAGGCAAGCAGGGTGTTTTTTGGCGTGGGTCTCCACTGTATCTGCAGCCTACCTCTTCCCGAACAAGACGTGAATGGCAGACCGTTTGGCCCAAGGCGCCACGACGGACTTGTCGACGAGCGGCGGCTCGCCATTGATGCACGCAGCATGGGGATCGTATCCTTCGTGGCCCTGCTGAAAATAGGTCGCCGTGCAGCGTGACTTAGGGAATTTCCACACCTTGCCCTTCTCTTGGTACTCCTCCTTCGCCATTGCGCCGTAGCCGCTCGAAACGGGGTAGGTGCCATTCACGAGCAGCGCCTTCAGCTCGTCGACAGGCAAGCAGAAGCTCGCGTCGAGCCATGGGAAGCTCAAGCCGGCCTTCCCTTCTTGCGACTCAAGCTGCTTGGCGCGTGCTTTGTACAGCTCTAGGTTGCCATAATCGCCAGTCCAGAACAGATTGACCATGCCATTGAACACTTGTGAGACGCCTGCAACGAGCCGCTTTCCACCGATTTCGTTGCCCTTCTCGGCACCGTGGTTCAACAGCTTGCCTATCAACCAGCCGCCGCCCCATTTGGCCTCTGGCGCTGTGATGGAGTGACCGGAGCGAACCTTGCTGTTGTCAATATCGTGGCTGCCCGTGCCATTGTAGTATTTCATCTCGAAGGATCGCATGGCCTCGGCCCACGCGTCGCGTGAAAAGCAGTCTCTTCCATCGACAAGCTTGCGATCTGCTCGAACGGCCAACTCGTCCCACCGAGCGGCATCAAACGGAAGGCCCTCTTGCGTGGTGATGCCCGTATGACTGTTGTGCTCGTGGTTGGTCCCAGGGAAATTGTAGATCGGGAGTGTCAGATCGCCATCCTCGTCGCGGTAATTGCCCGCTTTGTTTTTCAGGAAGATGCCCAGGGTGTACTCAAAGGCATTACTCTGTGTCAGGCCAGGCGGCAATCGATCGCCTTCATATTCTGGCTGATTAAGCCCGGCCCGCATGAGCGAATTGATGACGGTATCGGCATCCACATTTTCGCCGTTCGTCCTCATGTCGCCATTCTGCACGAAAGCATTCAGCACTGGGCAAACGATGTGCTTCCCTGGAGTAATGTCATCGTTGCGCATGGATGGACGTTGATCCAACTTGGCTGCGCGCTGCTCAAAGCTGATGTCGACACGGCTGCCGCAAGGCTGCGAGGCTGAGGACGCGAGGAGAATCGCCATGATGGCAGCTTGCGCCATTTGAAACAGGCACGACTTTCACAAACGACGAAGCTCAATGGAAGCTGAGATGCCAACGTGCACAAGACACTGCACCCTCGAGCCAATGTCCCGAGCCCAAACGACTACGGACACCTTCGCACGGCACGACACGAAGAGGCCGACGGCCCCCTTGCGCGGGGCCGCCTGCATGCGAGGCTCGGGCTCCTTGTCGAGTCGCACGCTCGTGTGTGCTGGTGCAGGTTGGCCCCAAGGAGGTATGATCAGGGGGCCACATGCGAACCCTACCCCATACCCTCCTTGGCTTCTGAGTGGGAGGGTGGGGTTCACTTCGTCCGGGAGCTCCCGAGCGAAGTGAACCCCACCCTCCACCCTCCCCCTCAGAAGTCGTGGGGGGTAGGGGTAGGGTTCGCTTTTGGTCCCCTAATGATGCACGTGTGCTTCCTGGGGGCCGGCAACCATGGAGGCCTGCTGTGTTCCTCCAGGTAGGTGAGGACGCGCGTGCTGCACGAACGCGCTGCCTCCAGGGCCCCAGAAGAGGCATTCCATCGGGTTCGGTGGCCACCCAGGCGGATGGCGTCGGTCTGGGCCAATTCCGCATGGCCTGGTCGCGGCCTGCGTCTGGTTTGAATGCAAACGTCGGCTTAGGCCCAGCGGTTTCGGCCCAACCCTGAATTCAGTCTGATTTCGGACTGACTTCGGCCCGAGTCCGGTCTGACTTCAGACCGACTTCGAATAAATTATGACTTCCGTATGATTTCGATCTGTGTCGGAAATGACATTGGCAAGGTTCTGATATAATGTTACTCTGAGTTTGACTTCGGTCTGCGATCAAGTCACCCAAGATGACGCAAAGGGGCCTCCAAGATTGCACTCGAAGAGAAGACACTGACACTGAAAATCATCGTCGTTTGAGTGTTGTGTCTCCTGTCGCCCGTTGAAACCCCAAGAGGTCTCAACATCGCTTCAAGAGAGCCCACAAAAGCCTCCAGAGGTCCCCAAAGTGCCCGAGATGGACACACGTGCAACAACCAAAGGAGGCACCAGGATGGACACAAGACAGCCCCAGCACGGCCTCTGGACGCCTCGGTGCTGTGCAAGACTGCCACGAAACACCAAGGTGGCCTCACGAATGCCTACAGACAGCACGTCAGACCTTTCTGCGCAAAGCACGAGGCCTGACAAAAAATTAAGGATAAGCGCTTTGACTCTGTGATGCTGTGGATGAGTCAGCACATCGCCAGGGGCCGGATCTCCTCCCCAAGAGTCTTCTCATCGCGGGCCGCCCTCCGCGAGCCCTCGCCGGCCCGAGAGCTCCTACCCGACGTCGACTGCCGTGGTGTATCTTCCTGCGACGCCTAGAGGCGCAGAAGCTGTCGCGGAGAGGTGTCGTCTGCCGTTTCCTCCCCTCTCTTCCCCCTCCTGAAGACGCCGGCTCTGGCAACTTGTTAGTTCCGTTTTCTGCCCACGCGTCCTTCATGGATGCACGGATTTCTTGCCTTGTCTTCCTCGTCGTCGGCGCCGCCGCCGCCGTCGTCGTCTCCGCCGTCACCGTCTCCGTCGTCGTCTTCCTCCTTGTCTTAGGCCATTCTAGCATGGTGGAAAAGCCTTGCCAGCAGTCATGAAGCTGGCAATTCTCAGGCACAACGTCACCGGCGCCTGGAGATTTTAGGCGGCCCCGAGTCGAGCCAGAAAAGAAGCAGTTCAGGACCATTCTGGCGTCCCCGAAATAAGACGAAGGCAAGATGAGGACAACTTCGGGTGAGAGTGCAAATCGGGAATCTCTGAGGGCTGGTGGACCTCGAGGATGTAGCAGACGCCGCGGCCATTCCAAAGCGTTCCGGAATGCTGAAAGGGTGCCGAAACGCGCTTTGGAGCGATTTTTCATGTCCCAGGCCTACATGCGGAAACCTCTCGACGAAGCACGGACTCAATAAGTCTGCCTCAGAGCCCATCCTGGGCCCGCCTTTTCGTCGCGGGCCATTTTCGTGATGGCCCCAGGGCTCGAAGGCGGCTCCTGGACGCCAAAATCCGCTGAAACGCTTGGCTGTCTCCCCTCCCCCGTTCCCTGGAGGGAAGAGAAAATACAACCAACAAAAAAAAACATTCACGCAGAACTTCCAAAGGTCCGCGCGGTTCTTTCGGATCTGTGCTGAAGCACGCCCCCCGTCCCTGGCGCGCGGAGCGCGCAGGCGCCGCACAGGGAGACCTGGCGCCGGTCCAGGGGTCCCCCCGCGAGCTCATCGACGCACCGCTGGGGCCTGCGGAGCCTCCAGATCCACCGCCCATGGCCTCCGAAAGGCCCAAGGTGGCCCCCAAGAGGGCTCCCAGAAGGGCTCCAGGACGCCGGAGAGGCTTCAAGACGGCCGGCCCAAGGGGCCCCGAATACGCCCCAGCAGGGGGCCCAGAGGACCCCCAAGAGAGCTTCAATACCCAAACTCCGAATCCCCACACACACACACACACACACACACACACACACACACACACACACACACACGCACGCACGCACGCACGCACGCACGCACACACCCACACACATGCAGAAATAAAGCAAGTGAGGAGACGACCCGCTTTCCTTCCACAGCCGAAAGGTGCCTGGAGCCAAACGGTTGCGTCCAACAGCAGTACACGACAATGCAAACAACTGAGCCACAACTTGCTGACAAGACACTGATACAATAAGCTACACATATGCACTCCTGCCAAAGCGCCGTCTGAAGCAAACTCTGCAAGCCAGTTTTCTATGTAGTTTGCTCCAGGACTCTCTAAACTCAAAAACCATGTTCGTATGATGTTTGCGCAACGCATATCCCGACACGCACTTGGTGAGCACATCACTCTCATTCTTATGAGCAGCTACCTTAATTACTCGGATCCGACGCTTCGAGATTGCATCCTGGACCCAAAGAAACATACTCTGCAAATGTTTCTGCCTGTTGGGTCCCCTGCGTTGCGCGAAAGCTCGAGCAGCACTAGAATCCGAAGCCAACTAAATCGGAAAATCGTCATGATTGCGAACGCAGACACCCAAGGTTACACCCAGATCCTGCGCTATAGATTGCACCATCAAGCCAGTAGCAGCACCCTTTACAATGGCACAGAGCTCGCTCTCGCCACTGCTGAGACGAATGGCACTCTGGAGAGAGGTGGCTGCCTTCAGCACATGGTGACCAAACTTGTAAGAGATTCCTGAAATTGACTTGCGGGTGACTGGGCACCCGGCATGGTCCCTGTCTAATATCATTGCCACTTCGGTGGGCAAACTCTGCGACTCGAAACGAGTGACTAGACAACGGTGAGACACAAGATACCGACCAAGACGTTTCATGTCCGCTTGGTTGGCAGCATTAGGAGGCTTCATAGACCTGCACAAAGTTTTGATAGCATCGGCCAAGTCTGGCCCATCTAAACTCAAGTACGCAACTCGCGTACCCAAAGACCTATGTGAACAAATCCCTGCAGCGTCTAGCGTAGGTAGTGCCTCCCTAGACTTAGCACCTTGAACAAAACCTTGACGGCAGGATTCTCAAGGCCCTTGGACCCTCGACGGTCTTGACCGTGATCACGCAAGATGAGATATACATGGCGCTGATCCCCTTCTATATCTACCGCCCGGGATGATTGCACAAACCTGAAAACACGATTCACAAATACGACCTCCTTCTGATCGCCAAGATCCGGCCCCAGGATCCCAATGCATCTCATATCGTACCGGGACCCGAGACAGAGATCTACTTCGCTAAAAACGACCTCATCTCCTCAAACCATGAAATCATCACCGCGGTCCGCTCCTCGACCGCCATCGCTCTCTCTCTCTCTCTCTCTCTCTTTCTCTCTCTCTCTCTCTCTCTCTCTCTCTCTCTCTAGATGAGCGCGGCCGAGGCCACACCCCGCCTCCAGTTCTCGCCGGCCAGGTGGGCGATATAATCTCCTTGCCATATGTGAGAAGCATCTTGGGCACCGCACAGAGACTTGTTCAGCCTAGCACGCTTGCCAGCCAGCTCCCCCTCTTCGGGGGGCAGGCGCACGAAGACGTTCCTCTGGGCCCCCCCGCGCGCGCGGGCCCGAGAGACATCCCAAGAACCACGCTTCAACGGCAAACCACCCTTCGAAAACTTCTGCGAAGCCAAGAGGCGAACCAAGAGCCTAATCGATTCGAGCGGGGGCGCCCCGCTAAACAACTCGCTAGCGCGCAGCTGCTCACCGGGCCGCTTGGCCCTTTTCACCTCTTTTGCTACGAGCCTCGAGGGGCATCGAGCCCGCTCGGAATCCCCTTTGTTCGCGTCGACCCAGCCCGCTATGATCGGCCCCTTCCCCGTCGCCTGATGGCACTCGGACTCATCGCACACGGCGTAGACGGACTGCCTGCTCACCCAGTCCATCTCGGCCTCCCTCGCTTCCTTCACGAGCTTAGGATCTAGCCAACCTCCGTTAACATCACCCCAGAAACCGTTCCCGGCGACACCGTCCGGCGGCGCGCCCGGCATCCAGAAATCGATCTCCTCATCCGGGACGGGGCCCCCCTGGGCCACGCTATTCAACTCGCCGATGCGAACGAGCTCCTGCTTGAGAACTCCGAGGATACCCTTCTTGAGCTTCATCGCGTAGGTCTTAGCCCCACTGACCTTGCTCTTGCCCATGAGTCGCGCATGCTTGAGTTTCCCGTTCCACCTACGGCTTAGGAGTTCAGCTAGCTTGCGATTGTTAGTCATCCAGCCCGTGGCCATCATCACGGGCTCCAGATCCCCTGTCGTCGTTCTTAGCCTTCAGGCCCCAGGAACACACATCTCCCCGAACAACGTGAAAGCCTGGAAGGGAAGCCAACGCAGCTACTTCAGGACCCCCCCCCCCCCCCCCCCAAGAACTCGAAGCCCAGGGGTATTCACGCAAGAACCAACGCTTCCGATCATATATCCTCCGACACTGTTGGATTCCGAAATGCAATAACTCTGCGTCCTGTTGCACCTGACGCTGACGCTCATCCTCGCCAACGCGCCTGCCTCGACTGAGAGCCTGCAAAATCAAAAACTTCGCGCGCGGAGGAGCCGAAAAAAGTAGATACGGATCCTCAAAATCAACATCACGCTGAAATTCCAACTGGATGTTTTCAAGACTCAAGTCACACGACTCGCCGCCTTCATTCAAGAGCTCGGGATGCGCTGCAACTCCGGACATCAATCCAAAAGCAGGCGCCAGCTCACTGAAGCACCCTGGATTGAACAACTCACTGATCGCCAGCGACTGCAGCCCCAGCGGGACCTCATCTTCGTTCTCCAGGCCTCCCACGCCCACGGCCCCATCTGCGGAACTCAAAGGCCCGGCAGCTGGGCCCGCCGATGAGCTCGAGGGTTCGCCAATGGGAACCTCTCGAGAAGCAGCCGCTCCACTCGACTCACCAAGTCCACCCTCGATCTCTGCACCACGAGCTCGGACTCGGGCAGGCGCTCCAGGGTCACGATACGTAGACGCCAGCGCCTTGGAAGCCGGCTCACCCTCAGCCTCGAACAGCAGCGCGTCGCGGCGCATCCTCAGCAGCTCGCACTACCGCCAGAGACCTCACGATCTGCATCGCCACGCCCGAAGCCGGTTCGCCCGAAGACCCGGGCTACCCGGCGAAAGGAGCACCTGCGCCCCCCCCCCCTCCCCCCCCCCATCCCCCCCCTGCTGGCGCGGGAGGCGCGGCAGGGGCATCACCCTGCTCAGCTCCAGATGGCCTCGCGGCAGCAGCCGCGGGCCCCGCGTCTCGGCCCGCCAGGCGGGCCCTCTCGACCAGAAAGTCGATGGCCCTCTCGTCGCCAAGATTGACCAGATCATCAAGCACTCGCGACCTACAGCCATCATCGTGGCTGAGCCCCGTCGCTCCACGCTGTTCATGCACTCGCAGCTCGTCGCAGCATCTGCAGCCTGCGGTCTAGCCAACCTTCGCAAGGATGGCCCTCGTCACGTAGAAACCCCTCACAACCCGGGGTCTCGCCTGCGGCGGCGGCGCCGTCGGCGCCCGGACACCCGCGGGAAGGGCCACAGGTCGGGCAGCCTCAGCCAGTGGAGGCACAGCCGCCACAACTTGCTCTCCACGTCCACGTTGCCAAGTCCAGGATTCACACTGAAGCTTGAGCACATATGGACCATATCTCCATCTCTCTACCGGGTCTCGTCGCGCTAGCCCAGTGGCTCGCTGAACACCGCCCCTCGCGATCAGCAATGCCGTTCCACTTCGATTAGAATGTCCGATGTAGAACCCGTCGATGAACCTCGACTCCAAATCACGCTTCTTCTGGTCAACCACGAGCTTCTTGCCCTTGACGCGCTCGCCATAGGCTACACTCGCACGCCCCCACTTACGTCCTGTGCGAAGCTGCTTTCCAGTTCGACTGTTAGCTCCAACTCGAAATCGATGCATGGCTGACGCCGCGCGCCTGATGGCCCAAAAAGCGAGCGGGCGCGCAAACGGAAGACGCTCACCCCATCTCGACTGCAATGCCAACAATAGGGCACGGACCTGACCCCTGATAATCTTCACTGCGTTCTCGATCTGACCATCAGCAGCATGATCACCCACGGGCAACTCCTCAAGAATGATATTTGCACCTTCGCACTTGTCTACGACGACCTGCTTCAGGGATAGCATCGTTTCCTCGCAATCTGACCTGAGAACCAACCTCTCGTGGCCCAAGAAGTCCAGAAAATCACTGCACGCTCTCACCACGAAGTCGCCTGTGCTCTCGCTGGGCAAAGCGATCACCCCATAGCACCGCAGCTTCTGACAATACATCACCAAGAATGTGATCCTCCTCTGCTGGCCATCCTAAATCACGCCCGCCTCAGCGCTGTTCAGATAGCCGAAGGCCACGGACACGACTGGAATCTCCACCCCCTCGCCCTGGGGAACCAAGCGACGCGGTTGCCCACAAGAACGCCCGCCACAACACGCCGAGCACCACGCCCTGAACACTGCATGCCCACACGCCTCGTGCTCGTCCACCTCCTTCTGAGTCTGTGCCGTCGGAGACCTCGGCACTCGAGCTCTCGGCGGTCTCGCATCCTCCTGGGCCGGCGGCGGCGCCGCCTCGGGCCCCGCCGATCACTTGCGGCTCCTGCCAGAGGCCCCCAGGCAGCCGGGGCAGCTGGCGCCGCGAAAGCTGGGCTCACGGGTAGACCTGCCGGCGGCCCCCCCGCACTGGACCTCCGGCTTGCTCCGCCGCACGCGCGGCAAACTCTCCCTCGACAGCACGCGCAGGCTTCCCAGGCGATCTGCTCGACGAGCTCCTGATCGCAGCCGCCGTCTCGCGATCCACCTTGAGGCGCGCCTCGCACGCGCCCTTCTCATCTGGTCGATCATGCCGAAGGCTCTGGAGAAACTGTCGAAGCCGACGTCCTGGCACACTGTCTTCTGCAAATATAAATTCTCCTTCTCTGTCCACATACCCGGTCATGTCACTCAACATCTTGGATGCCGACGCGAGCGGCCTGGTCGCTGCCGCCCGTCTGGCTCGCAATCGAGCCGGCCGGTTGTTCTCATCGCACCCCCTGATCTCGCCCATACCTTCATCGCCCAAGATCTGGCCGTCGGCGGCGCGACACTGTCGCCCACTCGGCTTGCTCACGGGATCGCACCAACCACTGGGAACAACCGCGGCAGCAGCTCCTTAATCGAAATTGATCGGCACCCAGCCCTGCGAATCCACAACACACCGGAGGCGCGAAAGCGCATGGCCCCAGACCGCCAGCTCGCTCAGGCTCAGGCTGCCCTTAATCCTCGTAGTGCACCTCGCGGTCGTGCTCGCCCCAGTCCTGGTCGACTTGGTTCACGTCCTCCTTACGTCCTTTCATGCCTCCTTTCTTTCCGGACTCGGAACCCTTCGAGTCACCGTTGGATCCCGTCTTGGGCCTCTGCCAGCAGTTCTCCGCCCCGCGACCCATCTTGCCGCAGTTCCAGCACGTGGCCCCTGCAGCGTCGCCCTTCTGGCCCCTCGAGTCGCCCTTGCCGCCTGCGCCCCCGCCCGAACCCTTGCCCCCGGATCCCTCGCCGCCCCAGGCGTCGCCCTTCGAGCCACGGTACTGGAGGGGGCCAACGTCCATGTCGTCGGCGCCGCGACGACGCTGACCCGCTCCACCTGATCCACCTGCGATCAAGGGACCCTTGACTCTGTTGCCTGTCCGCTGCTCGACGCACTGCGCCACCTCGACCCTCAAGGACACGTAGTCTGTGAACCTCGACTGGCGCAGCTGGACGCGCTTGGCAAGGTCGCCCGGCAAGAGAGACCCCAGAGCAGAAATGCGCATATCCTCGGGCAGCTTCTCTCGCACTCCGTCTGGCCCAGGTCTGGGATCATAGCGCGCCACGAGCTCCTCCCAGCGCTCAAGCGCCGATCCCAGCTCGCCAGCGGCAGCCTGCCCCGAATTCAGCACACTCCTGAGCATCGCCCCCTTGCGACCTCCCGTCGCAGGATCGTAGCGCCTGCGCAGCTTTCTCCAACAATCGAACCCATTGTTCGCCGTGACACTGCTCATGATGTCGAGGGGCTCTCCAGTACACAACTGCTGCAAATCCGCATGCAACGGTGAATTGACCCCCGCAGTGCGACCCACCGGATCTTCAACATCTTCTCCGAGGGAACTGTCGACCGCCTCGAGTGTGATTGAATCTGGCAGCTCGATCGCCCACTCTAGCACTTCTCGCAGCCTGTCTCCAAAAATGGACACCACGAACGCCTCGAATTTCTTGCTCCACTCTCTGGACTTATGTTCATCTCCGCCGAAGCTGCTTGGCTTACCTATCCCGCGACTGTCCACGAGTGTCGAGCTCTGCTGGCCTTTCTGCTCAACCACCTTCGTCAAAGTCTCGACGGGGTCAGGCAGCTGTCTGATACCCTGCTGGTGCTCCTACCTCAGTCGTAAACTCTCCGCCGTTAAGTTCTGCATATGTGTCGCGAGCTGTCTCTGGCTCGCAATCAACTGCTGCATCTGCTGTGTCATCTACTCTGGCGTCGCCATATTCACCGGAGTAGCTCCCGCTCAACTGCTAGCCGAGCTGCTGTCTCGGCCTGGTTGACCTCCTGAAAGAACTGGCCAATCGCCCACCAGGTTCGCCTCTGGAGTGCTCTCCGGAGTACGTAGCGCGCAAGCCGCGCCCAGAGGTCCTGACTGTGCGGGAGCCCCCCGTCCTCACCTACCAGCTCGAATCCTCGTCTCAAGGAGCTGGCGGAAGCGGAGGGCTCCGATACCATGCAGAGATAAAGTAAGTGAGGAGACGACTCGTTTCCTTCCACAGCCGAAAGGTGCCTGGAGCCAAACGGTTGCGTCCAACAGCAATATACGACGGTGATATAATAAGCTACACTACACATCTGCAAAACACAAACAGAGATATACATGCTTCAATGGTTTTCGCAGCTTCAGGGTCGAATCGCCCCCATGGGAAAATCATCCTTTCGTGTTCCTTCTCTTTCCTGCGCTCCGCGCTGTCTCTCCACTCCTCTCTCTCTCTCTCTCTTTGTTCTCCCCCTCTCTCTCCCTCTCCCTTTCTCTCTCTCTCTCTCTCTCTCTCTCCGTCTCCCTCCCTCCGGGCGAAAGCGGCGACCCCAGGAGTTCGCCGGGAGGTCGTCTCGGACTCGGCTCTGCAGCGAGACCCTCTGGCGCGACCCCAGTCCCAGTGCACTGCTGCTTGGCGGCTCGGGAGAAAGCGGGAGGAGGGCAAACAAACAACAAAAAAAATCACGTTCTGTATTGATCGGAAAAACGTGTTGCCCCCCCAAGGACGACGACGACGACGACGACGGCGGTGACCGGGAAGCTGAGTGCAAAGCCAGACGCTTCCGCAGGCTCCCTCAAAGAACCATTGAGTCCTTACTACAGGGGTCCATACCGAGGGGACCCTGATTAAAGGCACAGTCACGCAGGAGGCCTTACTACAAGAACACCCACGAAGGACCCCATTACTAATGGCATCCTTACCGAAGACCCACAAGCATGAGCAGTGAATCCTTACTACAGGGATCCTCACTGAAGGGGACCCTTACTAAATTCATCATCACTGAAGGTTCCTCACTGACAAGATCCTTCCTAAGGAGCCCTTGACGAAGGCCCCACTAAAGGACTTCTTGAAATTATTTTTTTAAAAGAAAAAACTCGCTAAACGCGTCTTTTCGAATGACTGGTTGTGAAAGAAGTGTGTGCGTTGAGCATCTCTCACTCGAGGAACGCTCACTAAAAATCCCTCAATCTTGGGCCCACGCCACGAATTGGGCCCTGTCCCTCAGCGGATACCGCACCAGTTCCCGCAGCCCTAGTCCACTGGTGGTTGCGGTGGCCATGGGGGGAGGAGGTTGTTTGGAGGGGAACTAATGTTTGGGGCAAAACTTGACACGTGCTTGGTCAGTGGCATCTGTTGTGCCCCCCACCACCACCACCACCACCACCACCCCACGCGCCAAGTACTCTGACGAAGTAGCGCTGGCAGGAGAATCCGCACCCTGGACCCTTTTTACACAAGACATCCATGGCAAGGAACCCTTACTAAAAGAAGTATTACAAAGGAGTCCTTACTACAGGGGAGGTCCTTATCGAGACGTTCCTTCTCAAAGGCCTACTAAAAGTAGCCGTACTCTGGGTCAGATATGTTCGTTCAGGAACCCGCATCCCTCTGAAGAAGCCAGTACTCAAAATAGTAGTAGTAGTAGTAGTAGCAGCAATAGTAGCAGTGCTCGTAGTAGCACAATTAGCAACACAACTAGTAGTAGTAGTAGTAGTAGTAGTTGTTGTTGTTGTAGTAGGAGTAGTAGTAGTAGTAGTAGTAGTAGTAGTAGCAGTAGTAGTTAGAAGTTGTAGTAGAAGTAGTAGTAGCAGTAGTAGTAGTAGCTGTAGCAGTAGTGGTAGTAGTAGTAGTAGAATTACTACTACTACTACTACTACTACTACTACTACTACTACTACTACTACTACTACTACTACTACTAGTACTAGTACTAGTACTAGTACTAGTACTCGTCGTCGCAGTAGTAGTAGTAGGAAGTGAACAGATCATTACTAAAGGGATCCTAACCGACAGGGCACGTACTAAAAGAATCCTCCCTGCCTTACAGAATAAGGAAAAAACAAACCAA
>CAUYUJ010014962.1:214644-219644 GCA_963575745.1 Prorocentrum cordatum
GAATCCACGGGTGGCTTTACAGTCGGGGTCCTGAAGAAGGAACCCTTTTCGTTTGGGAGGGGCTCCGTGTTCCGTAGTTGTTTTACAGCGCTCCTTGGGTTTCCCCCAGGTTTTCCATGGAAAATCGAAGGTAAACTTATGGAGAAAAGGGGCCTCGTTCCTTATTTAGGGTTCCTTAGGTCAAGGCCCCGACTGTACGCTGCTCGAGGCAACTCGCCCGTAGGACCCCATCCCTCGGGACCCCATCTTTGGGGAAACCAGAAGGTACCGGTGCCGCTGCTCCCCAGACCTCTGCAAGGGTGCGGTCTGACCAGCATGTCAAAGCAAATCCAGCGGTGGCGACGAGGACCATCCAGGAAGCCCAAAAGGGAAAAAACAAGGGAAGGGTAGCGGTATGGATACCTCTTCCTCCTCTGAATATTTGAGCCACCGAACCCAAGCCCTCGACGTCGTGATTTTTCCAAAACGTCGACCCCCAGAGGTCTGGACCCTTTCCCCGGGACGGGCTTCTCATCCTGAGTCCTTTTGCGACAGTCCAGGAGGCCCGGTAAGGGCCCCTGGAGGCCTAAGACAGCGAAAAACCTCCCGTCGTGATGTTGCCCACGACGCGAGGGGGTCTGGAAAGAGTGCTCCAAGAAGGCCAAGGGCGCCTCCTTGGAAATCCTGGGGGCGCATTGGGCCAGGGGCATCTTCGGGGATGGACAGAGCCCCCGTTAGCAAAACGTGGCTTCGTGAAAGCTGCCTCGTGCCCAAGCCTGGCGGGCGCAAGCCTGGAGAGGGACGGCCGCGGCGCCCTCGCGAGAACCGAGAACGGACACTTCACGAACCGACGTGTCAGGGTGGGCGTCCTTCTCTGCCCACCCCCGACACTTCCATCGGGGGCGACGATAGAGGCGAATAGCCCAGGGGCGGGCATTACACGCATTCGCCCGGGGGCCTTTTCGAAGACATAGATCATCGGCGCACCTGACTACATGCATTGCTCTCCCCTGGGCCATTCGCCCCTGTCGTCGCCTCCGATTCTAGCGACGCCCGATCCCCTCTCGCCGAAGTCCCCTGGCGGAGCATGGCCCTCGGGCCCGGACCGCCCAGGCGCGGGGGCGCCGCTGCCCGTCGTGGTCTGGAAGGCCGGCGCCCAGTGGAGGCCTCTCAGAGTTCGGTTGGGCATGGCATCCTACAGGCGGATATTAGGAGTAAACTCAAAAACAGCCAAAAAATCAGATAGAATCGAAAGACCACGGAAAAAATCGCCACCTGACTATCTTACATCAGGCTCCACCTCGAGCCGCATCGGCGATGCATCGGCGGTGTGGCGCGCTTCTCCGACCCCACCTGCTCGGACCCCACCTGGGAAGCCTGGAGCTTCGGACGACGACGACGACGACGACGACAACGACGACGACGACGACGGCGACGACGAAAACGACGACGACGACGACGACGACGACGACGACGGCGACGACGACGACGACGACGACGACGACGACGACGACGACGACGACGACGACGACGACGGCGGCGACGACGACGACGACGACGGCGACGACGACGACGACGCCGACGACGCCCAGGCCCCGCGCGGGCGGCCGCGGCCTCGGCGCGCCGGCGAAGGCCCCGGGCGCGCCCAGGCCGCCGCCGACGGCGGCCAGCGCCGCCGCCGCGGCGAGGAGCGCCGCGGCGCTGCGCGCCTCCCCGCGGGGCGCTGCTCCTCCTCCTCCTCCTCCTCCTCCTCCTCCTCCTCCTCCTCCTCCTCCTCCTCCTCCTCCTCCTCCTCCTCCTCCTCCTCCCTCCTCCATCATCATCCTCATCCTCCTCCCCCCCACCCCTCTCCTCCTCCTCCTCCGCCTCCTCCTCCTCCTTCTCCTCATTCCCCCCCCTCTCCTCCCCCCGGGTCCGTCCAGACCCTGGCCTTCTGCAGGGTCCCTGCGGGCTCCTGCAGCAGGCCGCACCCAAAAGCCGGGTCCACGCGGGGGCTCCTGCCGGATCCTGCGCCCGGGCCCGGGTCCGTGCGGCCTGTGGCCCCGCGGGATCCTGCAAGGTCCGGCGCTCTGGCTGACCCCCCGCTTGCACTGACCCCCGTCTCAGGGCTCCCGACCCCCCTAACTGAACGGGCCGCCGGGCGCCCGAGGCCGTCGCCGTCGCCGTCGTCGTCGCCGTCGTCGTCGCCGTCGTCGTCGCCGCCGTCGCCGTCGCCGTCGTCGCCGTCGCCGTCGTCGCCGTCGCCGTCGTCGCCGTCGCCGTCGTCGGAGGAGGCATCGAAGGCCTCGGGGGATCCCAAACGCCCTCGCGCTGCGAAGAGAGAAACACAACAGGGGGGGCATCGCTCTCGGGCCTCCGGGGGCCCCTACTGGGCATCGGGAGCGTAAAAAAATGACTCGGGATGAAGAGCCCGTCCGGGGAAAGGGTCCAGACCTCTGGAGGTCGACGTTGTGAAAAAAATCGCGACGTCATGGGTCTGGGCCGGGGGGCCGGTGGTGCGTTGCTGGAGTCGGCGGCGAGCGAGGGGGAGGAAGTGAGAAGGAGAAGGCCTTCTCGGAAGGCAGCGAGGCATCTCAGAGGCCCTCCGGCCTTCTGAGAGGTGTTTTGTGCCTTCGGGGTAGGCTTGGAAAAACTCTCAGAAGGCCCTGGGACTGCCGAGCCTTCTCACTTCCCCCCCTCGCTCGCCGCTGATAACGTGCCCCTGGCCCAAGGTGCCCCCGGGATTTCCAAGGAGGTCCCCACGGACTCCAGAGCACCCCTCACGAGGCCCAGAGGACCCCAGGGGCTCCAGAATTGAGCGAGAAGCTGGGGGCATCCTGGCCAGTGGCACCTCTGGCAACCCGCGAATCGAAGGGGTTGCGGAGGGATTACGTGGCGGCGCGCACCAGGGTGCAGGGGGAGAGGGGAAGGCTTCTTAAAATGAGGCTGCTTCTTAGAAGGCGCCGGCCTTACATCTATAGATGAGGCACACGCCTTCCAAGAAGCAGGGGTGCTTCTAAGCCTTCCCCCCTCTCCCTTCCCCCCTCTGCGCGTGGCCGAGGTTACGGTGAGGGCGCCCTGGCACGGCCAGTCGTGTCACAACATGACTGCCGCACGGTGGCGGGGCTTGCCGAGGGCAGCTGGATTCGAGAAAGAACCCTCGCATAGACACAACATTTCGGAGGTCCGCGAAGTTGTCTCGGATCGGAGAATTCCGCGCGGACCTCCGATACAGTGAGGGCATCGGATAAGGAACCATTGGATGAGGAACCCATGGTCTGGAAGCCGGCGAAACACCGACTGAGGCTTGGCCATAGATACCGCTGCCGCCCTCATCGATTATGATGTTCCCACCGACTTTAGCCATGATCACTGGAAAGAAATTCGAGCACCAGCAAAATTTCCGAGACTGGAGGGTTTTCACAGGCGGTACTCGTTCGACACTTCGCCAGCGTGTCGGGCAGGCACTGCTTCAATACTTCTCCAGGTGCTCGAAATTATTTCTGGAGTGTGGTCCTTAAGTTCCTTAAGTACGATGGGCACCTCATAACTCATCGGATGAGGAATCCTCCAGTAGGCAGAGGGAGTCACGTGGTGCGAAGTTCCCCCCTCTCCACCGAATCCCCCTCCTCTTCCTCCTCTTTATATCCTCCTCCTCCTGCTCCTCCTCCGACTTCGCATCACGTGACGGATCCAAGTCGCCGATCCAGGGTCTGAAGCTTCCTGGGCACATTCCGTCACGAACGCCTCCACCGTAGCGGAGGGTCGGAGGGTCGGAGGGGTCGAGCGATGGAGGGGCCGAGGATCGCGGGTCTGGGTCTGCGGGCGCTCTCGGTCCTCTTCGCGCCTCTCGGGGGCCTCCGGAGGGCGTCCATGGAACCTCCGGAGCCATGCAGAGGCCTCCGGACCACGTCGGTCGTCGTCGCCGTCGTCGTCGTCGTCGGCGGCGGCGGCATCGGCGGCATCGTCGTCGTCGTCGTCGCCGTCGTCGTCGTCGCCGTCGTCGTCGTGGTCGTGAAGGTCGTCGTCGGAGTCGTCGCAGTAGTGGTAGTCGTCGTCGGTGTCGTCAACGAAATCGTCGTCGTTGGAGTCGTCGACGTCGGAGTCGTCGTTGTCGTCGTCGTAGCCGTCGGCGTCGTCGTTGAAGTCGTCGTCGGTGTCATCGTAGTCGTCGGCGGCGACGTAATCGCAGGAGGGAGGGAGAAGGCTTCTCGACTGGACGCGAGCATTGCAAAAGCGTGCCTCAGATTGGCCAGCAGGATTGCCCAGAGGGACACCTCCGCAAGCTAGGCTTCCAGGAAGCTCCCAGGAGAACAGCAGGAAAAAATACCCTTGGCGCAGGGGTGCGGGCGTTGGCCTCGTTTACCCAGGTACCCCTGGGCCCGGCCCAGTAAGCGCCGCTGGGCCAAAAGAAGGAAAAGGGATACACACCGGTCGGAAGAAGTGTAGAAACATGGAGTAGGAAGGCGCGGGAAGTAGAGTGGATATCCGCCCGCCCCCCGAAGACGAAAGAAGAGGGAAAACCGCTCGACACTTGAAATGGGAAAGCGCCCGAAGTAGAGTGGAACCTTGGGATCAAAAATACCGATACTCAACTACCGATGGGCAACAAGACACAAGAAGCGGGTAACAAAAGAGGGACAACGACGACGACGACGACGACGACGACGACGACAGCGGCGGCGGCGGCGGCGGCGGCGGCGGCGACGGCCGCCCCCACCCCCGCCGCGGCGCGGCGCGAGACGGGCTGCCGCCGGGCCATCGCCATCGCCGCCCTGCCGGGGGGCGAGGGGGCCGGCCGGGCGCCGGCCCGACGGCGGCGGCGCGGCCCGGCGGCCGCCGAGGCGGCCCAGCGCCGACGCGATGCACAGGTCGGCTGCACGCAAGAGAGCCACCCCCCGGCAAGAGCGACATTTGGTGCGCGGCGTAACGGGGGACGCAGGGTTGGCCAGACACAAGCGCGCCAAACGCTACTATCGCATCGCACTCAGCGATCGGGTGGCCCCAGTGGGCGCGCACCAGAGGTCACTCCGGCGAAGGGT
>CAUYUJ010014962.1:224644-234644 GCA_963575745.1 Prorocentrum cordatum
CGCTAGGGTTCGGTTGCAACTGATGGCAGCCTCCCATACCATCTTGTCGGCTCTTGCGAATCGAAGCTAACCAACGCTAGTCGACGCGAATCGACGCTAAATCGACGCTAACCGACGCTAAATCGGCGCTATCTCATCGACTACCAGACGCTAAGCGACGCTAGGGCACGCCAGGCTCCCGTGAGATCTGCTACCGAACGAGGGGGGGTCTGGCTATCCCCCCCCCCGCTTGTCACCACACCCCTGTGACTCCCCGGAGGCGTGCGTGCGGCTTGTCGGCTGGCCGCTGGCCCGGTCCTGATGTCGGCCCCGGGCACCTCCTCCGCCAGGCGCCGCGCCGCGGCGGCGACGGCCTCCGCGTCGGCCTCGGAGCCTGGCCCAGGCGCCACGACCTCGAAGCGCGCGCCCAGCGGGAAGAGGACCTCCGCCTCGCGCTTCCGGGCGCTGTACCTGGAGGGAGAGAAGCAGCATGCAGCCGTGGCACTGCCAGTGACGACCTGCCAGACCACCCCAACCTGACACGAAGACCCCACGTTCGGGTTGGGGGGGGTACGGGCTGAATACGTGTGTTTCCTCTGTTCCCCGACCCCCCCCCCCACCGCTGAAAGTGGAGGGCAAATCGGGGCCTGCGGGTTGGGCTGGGGAGGCTTGGTGGGCGGTGAGCCCGCAGGAGCGCCAAGGCAGGAACGAATATCCGATCGTCCACGAGCAGGCTCCCGATCGTCCACGAGCAGGCTCCCCCCGGCCTACGGGCCCAGGGAGCGGCCCGAGAGCCCTGGAGCCCCGCCTGAGCCCAGAGCGGTCCTTGTGTCAGCGCCGTGACCTGTAGGCATGCGTTCGCCGTCTGCTGGGACGCACAGAGGCATGCTGAGACTACGTGTCCTCCTTGGAGGCGCGCGCGTCCGACCCGGGCATGTCTAGTATACCCATCTTGAAGCAGAGCGTGTCCCGAGCGGTGCGGCCAGAAAGCGCCCGCCACGACGCATAGACTGCAAGGTTTCTCGGTGCGCGCGTCGCCCCCGGGGTGGGGGGCGACGCACACATCGCACGGTAGAGGGAAACAATTACCGGACACTCCCCCTCCCCCCCAAACTCAAAGTTGGCCCGCGCGGGGGAGACTGCGGTCAAGGTGCAACCCATCAGACCCACCGCCGACTTTGAACCTGGGGGGGGAGGGGGAGGCGTTGACAGGTGAATGTGGCAGGAGTGTTCGCTATTTTTTCGAACCTGGGGGGGACGGGGAGGCGTTGACAGATGAATGTGGCAGGAGTGTTCGCTACTTTTTCCCGAGGTCTGCATCAGTCGACGCTGGGGCGGCGCCGAGCTGTCGACGCCTTGAGGCGGGGCCGCGGGAGGCCTGGGCCTGGGCTCGTCGAGGGCGCGGAGGGCACCGGGCGCGAGAGGCGCAGCGAGACTGGCGAGCCGAACCGCCAGGTCAACAGCCGACCCGATGCGATGGAAAGCGTTGGGGCTGGACCCACTAGGCTACCCTTCAGGCTCGGGAGCATCAGTCAGGACGTCGCCGCCGACGTGCTCGAGAAACTCGTCGAGGCCTGGGAGGTCCCCGGGGAGCAACCCGCGCGGAGGCCGGGCGGCACGGTGTGCGCGGCAGGGCGTGCGGGCCGGGCTCGGGGGCCCTCTCGTCGGCGGGGCCCCAAGCACACACACACACACCAACACCAACACCAACACCACGTCGACTCCTCCTCCCTCCTCCGCCTTCCTCTTCCTCTCCTCTTTCCTGGGAGGGGGAAGTGGTGGTGGTGGTGGTGGTGGTGGTGGTGGTGGTGGTGGTGGTGGTGGTGGTGGTGGTGGTGGTGGTGGTGGTGGTGGTGGTGGTGGTGGTGGTGGTGGTGGTGGTGGTGGTGGTGGTGGTGGTGGTGGTGGTGGTGGTGGTGGTGGTGGTGGTGTATACGTCTGTGCCCCGTATCGTCTGTGCGGACACGACAACCCCCAGCCTCAGGGCTCGAGCTGCTGTCGGCCCGTATCGTAAGGGTGCGCGATAAAAGGGTGCAAGGGCCTTGGACGCCCATCTCGAAGCTTCTAGAACGGGGCGCGGCCAACGAAAGCGGCTAAGGACTGACCGAGGAGGCAAGGATGCAAGGGTACCCTTGGGAAGGCTGCCCATCCTTGCTGTGCGTGCTGACTGTAAGCAGTGCTTTTGCTCGCCTTCGTGGTGTCGGCTTCGCTTTTCCTCGCTCTGTCTGGGCTCCGCCTTTGCTGCAGCACGAAAAGTCGCCAAAACGCCGTTCAGCTCGAGCCCTGTCCAGCCTGCCGGGCGGCGGGGGAGACGCTCGAGGCCCGCGCGGCGGACACCTCCTGGGTCGGCGCCGGACGCCCCCCCGGCGGCGCCCCCCTGGAGCGCTCCGCGCGGCGGGGAGGGAGCGGGGGCCCTCTGAGGATGCTTGCCCGTCGGTTTGGAAGCGGATTGGGTTGCCGCCCGCCCCCCCCAGAAGAGAAGGGAGGAAGGCACGCCGCTCGCCCCTTCGAAGGAGGAGGGCGCGCCCAAAGCAGACTGGGATCTGGGAGTCCAAGAGCAGACCCACCTTCAATCAACGACCGACGGGCACGCCTGTGCCGCTGCCGTCTGTTCACCCTCGGCCGCCTGGAGATGCCGCGGCCGCTGACGTGGCCCGTGATGGCCAGCAGGCTGCGGCGGGCAGACCTGCCTGCGTTCGCCTGCGCCGCGAAAGCCAGGGCCTCGTCCCTGTCTTGGTGGTCCCCAAACGTGGTGGTGAGAACACCCGGTGGTGAGTTTTGGGCGATTTGGGTAATGGTTTTCGTGCGCTGGCTGGCCCAGGAAACGCAAAACCTCGTGGCGACCGCGTGTCCCCAAACCCGGTGGTGACCCAGAATTATTTTTTGGGGGAATCGGGGTCACCACCGGGTGTCTCACCACCTGGTTTGGAGACCACCAACTGTCGTGGGAGGCGCTCGCGAAGCCGGGGAGCTCCAGCACGGCGCCCACCTCCGCGGCCACGGGCCTGCGGTGCCCGCGCCAGAGCACCTGCCCCCCGGCGGCCGGCGGGAGCTTCCGCAGCGCCGCGCTGACCACCTGGACGTAGGGAAGCACCTCCTCTCGGCGACGCGCAGGAGGGGCCCCCCTCCTCCCTCCTCCCTCCCTCCCACCCACCCACCCACCCACCCACCCACTTCCTCCTCCTCCTCCTCCTCCTCCTCCTCCTCCTCCTCCTCCTCCCTCCTCCTCCTCCCTCCTCGGGGGCCAACTCCGAGCGCGCAGTCCAGTGCTGCGGGGGGGGAGACCCCCTGCGGGCCCCGCACCAGAGAGGTCACGTCAGCGAAGGGCCACTCACACGTGCACAGGCCGGCTCCTCACGCGACAGCCTGCACAGGACGGCGGCGCCCCTCGGGTAGTCCTGGAAGGTGACCTCCGCGAGGCCCCGGGCGATGGGGTTGAGGAAGCGGAAGTCGCCCGTGGTCCAGCCGAACAGCGCCGCGATCTCGTGGGGGCTCAGGCCCGCGGCCTCCCCGCACTCCAGGGTCGAGGGGAAGCCGCTGTTCCGCGCCCGCGCGAGGTTGTGGGCGAAGACCCTGCACTCCCCCACCTGCGCATCGCTTCACCGCCCCCCACCCCACAGATCAACCCTCACAGAAGACAACCCCAGGTCCAAAACTCGCTCGAATGTGAGACGTACTCGGCGCGGAGATCCCCACGCCCGCACCTCCACTACTGGCACTCCCGTCCGTGAGCGTCCTGCGCGAAAACGGAGTGTTAGAGCCCGTGGCGGCTCGGAGCGCTCCCTGGCGGCTCCTCCCCCTCGAGGTGCCCAGACGCTACGCCTGCTATTGATCGCTGTGACCATGGGGCCCTCAAATACGAGAACGGCGCCTGTGCACTGAACAATGTCTGGATTCCCGTCAGGCCGCGCTCCAACGCAATACGGTGCACATGTTTGTTCCGCCTTGAGCGACTCACAACTATGCACAGCACCATTCCTGGGTCGAGGATCGACGGCGCCTCAGGAGACGCCAACGCGGTACAGTGCACACCTGTCGCCTGCGGATCAAAGGAAAGAAATATGGAAGCAAACCGCCTAAGACATCCCCACAGTCTGGGCGCGAACAATACCATCCCCTGGCGGCACCTCCTCGGGGTGCCAACGCAAGCGCCTCGCTCGGGACATCCTCACGATCTGCGATGAGAAAGCAGAGGAGTCTGGGCCACCAAACGGGCAACCGCCTAAGACATCCCAACAAGTTGGCTACGAACGGGCGAGTGTAACACCCACTGGCGGCCCCCCCTGGGGTGCCCAAGTGACACGCCTGCTATGTTGCGGTGGCCGTTCTGTGAGCGTGACCGATTCTACTGAGAGAGGCATGTGCGTATGAGTATGCATGTCATTTGGCTGGGGACGAGGGATGAGTGGGGTGGTCTGTGTATGAGTGAGTCTGAGTATGAGCAAGTCTGAGTATCCGCGGATCTGAGTGAGAGTGAGCATGAGTATCAGTGGATCTGAGTGCGAATGAGTCTGAGTGTGAGGGAGTCTGAGTGTGAGTGATCTGAGTGCGAGCTGAGTGATCTGACTGGTGAGTCTGAGTCTGAGTGAGTCTGAGCGTGAGTGCGTCTGAAAATGAGTGATCCGAGTATGAGTACCAAACGGCGGGAGGTGTTTTGAATTTTCGCCCAGGGGTCCTGCAAAACGACTCGGGATGAAAAACTGGTCCCAGGGAAGTGGGTCTGGACCTCTGGGGGTCCGCGCTGCGGGAAAATCACGACGTCGGAGATCTGGGGGGTCCCCATCCCCACTGGCACGGTCTTGGCCCCACTGGCCGACCTACCCCCCCCAGGTGGGGATAGATCCTGTGCTGCTCCCTCCGGTGGGGACGGAGGGTCGGCTGCGGGGACACAAAAGGTACCGATACGGCTACCCCCCGGCTCTCCCCCGGGGTGCGCTCTGACCAGGATCTCGAGGCGAATCCAGCGGTGGCGGCGAGGGCCTCCCCAGGAGGCCCAAACAGGAGAAAATGAAGGATAGCGGTGTGGGTACCTTTCCCTCCTCCGAGGTTGGCCGACGCCGACCACCCCCTCCTCCTCGCAATGCCGCCACTTGTCCAGGCGCTCGAAGCCGTCGAGGTCGGGCTCCTGCTCGCACAGCGCCCGCACGGCCGCCGCCTCGGGCGCCGCGGCGCCGGAGCGGGCCGAGAAACAACCCGCGGCGTCGTCGGGTGCGGGCCGCTCGCACGGCGGCGGCTCCGCCAGCGAGACCGCCAGGTCCATGCCGCGCGCGGAGGCCGAAGGGGGCGGTTCCCCTCAAGTGTGGGGGGGGGTCTCGCGGGGCGGGTGGCCCGCCTGCCGCGCCAGAGGGCGGCTGCGGCACTCCTGCGGCACGCGCTGGCCGCGCTCGGGCCCAGTGGGCCCACAGGAGGAGGAGGAGGAGGAGGAGGAGGAGGAGGAGGAGGAGAATAAGAAGAGAGGAGGAGGCCTGCCTCTGCGTTTTAAGGGATGCAGCTGGTCCGCGTGGCAACGGGAGCGAGCATCTGCACACAACGGTGCCACTGCTGCGGCCTACGTCACCTTCTCACGGTGAAGCTTGGTCCAGGTTCATGAATCCTCTTTCGGGCTTCTGCCTCCAGGACGTGGTGCTTGGTCTGCGCTCCAGCTGCCGCTCGAAGCCACGCGGTCGACCAAAACGGTCGTCTCGGCGCGATCTCACTAAAACGGATCGGGATAAATCGCTCCAGAGCGTCCCGGAGCGCTCTCAGAGCGTTCCGGAACGCTCTGGAGCGGCCGCGGCGCCCAATACATCCTCCAAACCCGCCGATTCTCAGAGATTTCGAGTTATCCCGATCCGATTTTGTCCCGATCTTCGCGTCGTTTGACTCACGCCCGGGGGCCCCAGGAGGCGCAGGCAGGAGGAGGAGGCGGAGGAGGAGGAGACGGAGGAGGAGGAGGAGGAGTAGGAGGAGGAGGAGGAGGAGGAGGAGGAGGCGCAGGCAGGCGGGCGACTCCGGGCCGTCCGCCGGCCCGCCTCCACCAGCGGGTGCCTGCCCTCCCGCTTTTTCCTCGCCGCCCGCCGCCCACCCTCTGCCGGCGCCCAAGGGGAGGAGCTGTCAGCTCCTTCGATCAATCGAGAGCGATGGGGCGCGCCGAGACCTCCTCCTCTTCCTCCTCCTCCTCCTCCTCCTCCTCCTCCTCCTCCTCCTCCTCCTCCCTCCTCCTCCCTCCTCCTCCTCCTCCTCCTCCTCCTTCCTCCTCCTTCCTCCTCCTCCTCCTCCTCCTCCTCCTCCTCCTCCTTCCTCTCCTCCTCCTCCTCCTCCTCCTCCTCCTCCTCCTCCTCCTCCTCCTCCTCCTCCTCCTCCTCCTCCTCCTCCTCGATCAATCAGAAGGGCACACGAGTCCGACGTGTCCGCCTCGGAGGCGCGCGTCCGACCCGCACACCGAGCACGACCCTCCTGTGGTGTGTGGCTTCCCGAGCGGCACGGCCAGAAGGCGCCCGCCGCGGAGCTTCAGACCACGAGGCTCCTCGGCGCGCGCGCGTCGCCCCCCTGGGGGCCCCGGGGGCGGCGCACACACACAGTGTCAGCATGGTTGGGGTGACGCCGAGGCGAGGCCCTTTCTGGAGCGCCCGACAACGGATCGAGCGGTCGGCCCGAAGTTGAGCTGCAACGACCCGAGGGGGCTGGCACAGGGGGGGGCACAACAACCTGGAGTCGGCGACACGTCGCCGATGGATCGGCGATGGGCCTCCAATGGTGAAAATCCGCACCTTCCTGGGCATGCTGAGGCTATCGGGCCCCTATCCACCATCAGTGGGCGAGCGGGGGTCGACGCATCCCCCACTGTGCCCATGCCCCCTTCTCGTTGCCCCTGAGAAGAACACCCGAGACGGAGTGCAATGATTCTTTTTTTTTTCCAGCGCACTATTTTGGGAGAAGAAGGAGGGGCAAGCAGGAGGGGACGATGGCGGACAGCATGAACGGACTCGGTGCGCGGGCGAGTTTCGCCACTGCTTAGGAGAACGCTCTCCCAACAAAACGTGGCTGTTTTCCCGCCGACGGGGGGTGCAGAGAAGCGGAGGAGGAGGAGGAGGAGGAGGAGGAGGACACGGAGAAAGAAGGCCCCGACCTCTGCTGGGGTGCGTTCTGACCAGGATTTCGAGGCGAACCCAGCGATGGCGACGAGGGCCTTCCAGGGGGCCGACAAAAGGGGAAAGCGGGGGAAGGGTAACTACCTCAGTCTGGGGTCCTCTTGGGGCCCTCTGGGGGCGTCTTCGGACGCCTTCATCCAACCTGGGTGTTCTCGAGGCCTCTCCAGCGTGTTGGAGCCCTGTCGGAGCCAAAGTAGAAGGCACTTGGGGCATTCCTGGAGGCGACGGAGGCTGGATTTGGAGGCTCTGGAGTCCCCCCCAGGGTGCGCTGAGCATCGGTACCTTTTCCTCTTCTGAGTCTGGAGGCCAGCCGGCGGCCAACGCGCGGCACCCAGGGAGCACCACCTCCGAACCGGCAAGGCCGCGCGCCGTGACAGACGCCCCAGGCCGCTGGCGGCGAGGACGCGCGGACTTCGGGCCCCTTGAGCGCACCCCGGGCGCTGGGGGCGGGGAGGGCGAGCAGGGCAAGGAGGGCGAGGAGGGCGAAGAGGGAGAGGAGGGCGAGGAGGGAGCGGAGGGCAAGGAGGGCGAGGAGGGCGAGGAGGGCAAGGAGGGCGAAGGCGAGGAGGGCGAGGAATAACGAGGAGGGCGGAGGCGAGGAGAGCGAGGAGGGCGAGGGCGAGGGCGAAGAGGGGAAGGGGGGCTGGGCGGCAGCAGTAGCAGCACTAGCCGCGGCCGTAGTAGAGGGGCCAGAGACGGCGTAGACATAATTTTCGGAGGTCTGTGCGGAGTTCTCGGGCGTTGGAACCTCCTCCCCTGACACGCGTGGCGCGACAATGGGGGCGTTATACGCGCCGCCAAGGGGGGGGCCTGGGGAAATGGACGAATCCCAATCAACAAATCCCAACTCCAACCGTTCGGAGCGAATTGCAACCAAACTGGTCCCATTTACAGCCACTCACTAGTACAGAATCTTCATAAGTTTGATATCTTCAAAAATATTCAGAGATCTTCAGAGATCTTCCTGAAGGGGGCACGACTGATCCTGAAGGGGGGGGGCATGATGGACCCTGAAGGGGGCATAAGGGATTCCTGAAGGGGCATGAGGGATCCTGAAGGGGGCATGAGGGATTCCTGCTTGGGGCATGAGCGATCCCGAGGAATTTCCAGAATCCGAAGAATCTTGACAAACCCTGAGGAATCCTTCGGAACGCTGAACTCTTAGGAACCCCGAGGAGTCCTGAGCAACCTTCAGGCCTCCTGAGGACCCTGCGGGACCTTGACGGATCCTGAGGGGTCCGGAAGGAACCCGAGGGATCCTGAAGGATCTTGAGGGATCTTGGAGGAGCCTGTGGGATCTTGGAGGCGACTGCGGGATCTCGAGGGATCCTCAAGGGTCCTGAAGGATATTGAAGGGTCCTGAAGCGTCCTGAGGAATCCTCAAGGATCCTCAGGGAGCCCCAAAGACCCTGAAGGATCCCGAAGGATCCGCTGGGGTCCTCAGGGATCCTGAGGGAATATGAAGATTCCTGGGGAGTGTTCAATCATCATGAGGAGAGAGTAGATCTGAATCGTGAATTCTGACACTACGCTATGACACTACGCAAACTTCACAAGCGTTGTGTCAAAAACCAAGCGACTGTGGCACTACGCGGTGACACTACACTAGCTTTACTAGCGATGTGTCAGAGCCAAGCGGCCGTGACATTTTGCTATGACACTATACTCGCTTCACAGGCGCTGGGTCAGACCCAAGCAAAAAACCCAAGGAAAAGCAAACACTCCCCCACGTGTCACGGTGTAATGTCACACCCAGGTGTCCCCAACACTACACCATAACACGACGCTAACCGTAGCGTAAAATCCTCTGTCCCGAACCAGAATCCAGAGAGGCAAAACCCGAAGAAAAAGCAAACAAAAACAACTCTTCCTTATCCCCCACATCAACAGTAGCGTAGTGTCATCGTGTAGCGTCACACCCAGAATGAAAGCGGATTCTACGCACAGCACACCACAGCAAAACCACAGCACACCACAGCGAAAACACAGCACACCACAGCAAACCACAGGTGAACCATAGCTCAACCATAGCAAACCACAGCAATCCACAGAAAAACCAAAAACCACAGCAAAACCACTGCAAAACCACAGCAACACCGCAGCAACACCACAGCACAACCACAGCAAACCACGGCAAACCACAGCAAACCACAACAAAACCACAACAAACAACAGCAAACCGCAGCAAAACCATAGCAAACCGCAGCAAACCGCAGCAAAACCATAGCCAACCATAGCAAGACTGGGAGCATTGGGAAAGGTCTCCGCAACACTACGCTACGACACCACCCTTAACGTAGCGTAGAAACCTCTTTCACGGAGCAGAGTCAAGCAGAACCCTAAGGCAAAAAAAAAAAAAACAAGAAACATCTCTTTCTCCTCCACATAAACCGTACCGTAGTGCCACAGTGTAGTGTCACACCCAAGTGTCTCCAACACTACGCTATGACACTACGCTAAGCGTACCGTAGTGTTCCAGTGTAGTGTCACACCCAAATGTTCGCAACACTACGCTACGACACGACGCCAACCGTAGCGTAGTGTCATAGCCATCTGTCTCTGACACAACACTATGCACAACGCTCACGCTACTTTGTCTGCTAGACTACGATATGACTCTACGCGAACCGTAGGGTAGTGTCATAATGTAGTGTCGTACGCACGAGTATCCAATACTATTCTATGACACCACGCTAACCGCAACGTAGTGGCACAGTGTAATGCCACACCCAGGTGCCCGCAGCACTACGCTATGACACTACGCTAACCGTAGCGTAGTGTCATAGCCCGTTGCCTCTGACACAACACTATGACACAACACTAACTGCACGTTGTCCGCAACACTACGCTATGACACTACGCTAGCCGTAGCGTAGTGTCATAGTGCAGTG
>CAUYUJ010014962.1:244440-251940 GCA_963575745.1 Prorocentrum cordatum
TCCTCCTCCTCCTCCTCCTCCTCCTCCTCCAGGAGTGTCCACACCCCTTGGCGGCCCCCCTTTGGGGTGCCCAAACGCCACGCCTGCTATATCGCGGTGGGCACTGGACCACCAAGAGAGAGAAGTCTGAGGGATCCAAAACAAGCAAGCAAACCACCTGAGACATCCCACAATCTGGGCGCGAATCCTGGAGTGTCCCATCTCTGGCGCCCCCACCCCCACCCCCTTGGGGTGCCCAAACGCCGCGCCTACTAGATCGTGGTGAGCATTGCACCACCAAAAGAACGAACTCTGAACCTGAATGTGAATGATTCTGGGTATGGGTAATCTGAGTGAGGACCTGATGACTAAGTCAAAGTGGGGAAGAGCGAGTCTGAGAATGAGTGAGTCCGAGTATGAGTGATTCCAGGTATGAGTGTAAGTGAAATACTGAGTGAGGAAGAGGACGAGGACGAGACAGGGGAGGATCAGAGTATGTGAGTGATCTGGGTGAGGAAGAGGAAAAGAAGCAGGAAGGCCCGGAGGCGCCTGAGTAATCACAAGAACCACATCTCAGGATATGGATATGGGGAATAACTATGCTGGAGCACCTGGTGGCCCACGAACTGGGGTGCGCGCGGACTCGAGCTGCAGTCGCGCGCGCGATGGCCGCGCAGAAAGACCGAGGCCGTGGTCTCCCGGGCGAGGGCAGGCCAGGGAGAGCGGCGCCAGAGGTGAGAAGAAGGCAGACTGGACAGCGTGCAAATCAGACAGCGACAAGACACACACACACACACACTGTGTGGGCGGGTCGTCGCGGCCACGCGAGCAGCGGCAGGGCGTAAAACAGATCGAGCGAGAAAGAGAGACGCGCGCGAGCCGACACACACACACACACAGACACACAAAAAACGTACGCACACACACACACACACATACACTCTCTCTCTCTCACGCGCACACGCACACACGCAAACACGCACACGCACACGCACACACACACACACACACACACTCGCGCACACACACACACACACACACACACACACACACACACACACACACACACGCACGCACGCACGCACGCACGCACGCACGCACGCACGCCCACGCCCACGCCCACGCCCACGCCCACGCCCACGCCCACGCCCACGCACGCACGCACGCACGCACACACACAGACACAAACACTCACACACACACAACTATGCAAGCATGCAGAAGCACCGAAACACACGGCAAAACTCAACTCGCCCCGTGCGCCGCACAGGCCTGCTGCACCGAGGCCCACTTCACGTTTGCCGCCTCGGAGCAGGCGCGCCCGAAGAGAAGCGGATGGTGGGAGAGATGCAATGACACAGCAAAACGCGGAAGAGGATGCCAACCAAGATTTGATCATGACCCATCGGTCCTCAAATCCCCTCGCATCCCTGGCAATACGTCTATCCCCCTCGCTCGCTTCGCGGCGTGCTCAAGCACTGCACTCCCCTGTCGACAAAAGCAGCACGTATCACAAACTCTGTACAACCGCGCACGCAGTATCGCAATCGCAAGGAGACTGAATCCCCCGGGAGGGGAGGAGCGAAAGAGTAAGAGAAGGGCATCGAGGGTTTGGGAAGGCCATAATGGACCTCCCTCGACAGAAAGGATCACGGATAACATAATGATCGCCGTCGTGCTGCCATCCCCCTCTTCTTCCACCGCCTCCCTCCTAGTGCTCCCCTCCTCGTCCTCCTCTTCATCCTCGCCCTCCCAGCAGCCTTCCCTCATCCTTCCCTCATCCCCCTCCCTCCGTCCTCTCTCCCCCCATGCCCCCTCCCTCATCATCCATCCTCCGTCCTCCGTCCTCCGACCTCCTTCGTCCTCCAATCAACTCTGTCCCGCACCCTCTTCCGTATCATTATTGTGGTCGTGCTCTTGCCGCTTTACCCGCTCCTCCGTCTCACCATCGTCGATCAGCATCATCAGCATCATCAGCACCAGCATCGTCATGATCATCCTCGTCATCCTCATCATCCTCATCGTCCTCCTCATCGTCCTCCTCATCATCATCAGCATCATCAGCATCACCATCATCATCATCATCATCATCATCATCATCATCATCATCATCATCATCAGCACCATCACCATCATAATCAGCATCATCATGAGCATCATCAGCATCGTCATCAGCAGCATCATCCTCATCATCATCAGCATCATCAGCATCATCAGCATCACCATCATCAGCAGCATGACCAACCACATCAGTATAATCATCATCATCATCATCATCACCACCACCACCATCATCATCATCATCAGCAGCATCATCATCTGCAGCATCCGCATAATCACCATCATCATCATAATCACCATCATCATCATCATCATCATCATCGTCATCATCAGCACCACCATAATCATCATCCTCAGCATCATCATCATCATCATCATCATCAGCAGCATCATCATCAGCATCAGCATCATCATCATCACCACCCACATCAGCATCATCAGCATCATCAGCAGCAGCATCATCAGCATCATCAGTATCAGCAACAGTATCGGCATCAGCAAAAACGTCATCATCATAATCAGCATCGTCTTCATCATCATCAGCAGCATCATCAGCATCAACACCGTCAGCGTCAGTATCAGCATGAACAGCCTCGCCAGCATCAGCATCATCATCATCGTCGTCGTCATCGTCGTCATCGTTACCATCAACAGCAGAAGCATCAGCCTCATCAACATCACCATCATCATCATCACCACCATCACCATCATGAAAATCATCAGCATCAGCAGCATCATCATCGTCATCATAAGAATCAGAATCAACATCATCAGCATCAGCATCGACATCATCAGCATCATCATCATCATCGTCATCGTCATCATCATCAGCAGCAGTATCATCACAATCATCAACAGCAGCAGCATCACATTCGTGTTTTATCATCATCATCATCATCATCATCATCATCATAATCCTCATCAGCAGCATCCTCCTCATCATCACCAGTGTCAGCATCATGATCGTCATCAGCAGCAACAGCATCAGCATCATCATCAGCATCATCACCATCATCAGCATCTTCCTCTTCATCCACATCACCGCTACCATCACTAGTAAGAACGTTGCTTCAACCATAGGGGCATCGTCGTCGCCATCATCACCCTTCTCCTCCTCCTCCTCCACCTCCCCCTCCTCCTCCGTATCGTCCTCCTCCTCTGTATCCACCTCCCCCTCGAACTCATCATCATTGTCATCATCAGCATCATCACCACGGCCACCACAATCAGCATCAGCAGCAGCATCAGCCTCATCGTCATCAGTATCATCATCATCATCATCATCATCATCATCATCATCATCATCATCATCATCATCATCATCATCATCATCATCATCATCATCATCATCATCATCATCATCGTCAGCATCATCATCAGCATCATCATGGCCACCACAATCAGCACCAGCAGCAGCATCAGCCTCATCATCATCAGTATCATCATCATCAGTATCATCATCATCATCATCATCAGCAGCAGCAGCGGCAGCCGCAGCACAACCCGCATCAGCATAAGCATAAGCATCAGCATCAGCATGATCATCATCATCATCATCATCATCATCATCATCGTCATCATCATCATCATCATCATCATCATCATCATCATCATCATCATCGTCAGCATCATCATCATCATCATCATCATTAGCAGTATCATCATCATCACCATCAGCAGCATCAACATCATCACAACCACCAACAACATCAGCATCATCAAGTTCCGTCTCAACCTCATCATCCTCATCATTATCGTCGTCGTCAAAACAACATCAGAGGCATCATCATCATCGTCATCATCAGCATCATCACCGTCGTCATCATCATCATCATCATCATCATCAGCATCAGCATCATCATCATCATCATCATCAGCATCTGCAGCATCGTCATCATCATCATCATCATCATCATCATCATCATCATAATCATCAGCATCATCATCATCATCCTGGTCAGCATGATCATCATCAGCATCATCATCGTCATCAGCATCATCATCAGCATCATCATCATCAGCATGATCAGCATCAGCATCATCATCAGCAGCAGCATCATCATAGTCATCAGCAGCATCGTCATCATCATGACCACACACATCAGCAGCAGCATCAGCATCGTCTGCAGCATTAGCATCATCATCATCATCATCATCATCATCATCATCGCCATAATCATCATCACCATCGTCCTCATCATCATCATCGTCATCATCATCGCCATCGACATAATCATCAGCAGCACCAACATCATCACCATCATCGTCATTACCAGCATCACCATCATCATCATCATCATCATCAGCCTCATCATCGTCATCATCATCACCACCAACATCAGCATCATCAGCAGCATTATCATCAGCATCATCATCAGCAGCAGTATCAGCAGCAGCATCATCATCACCGTCATCAGCATCATCATCAGCATCATCATCAGCAGCATGAGCATCATCAGCATCATCATCATCATCATCATCATCTGCAGCATCGTCATTATGACCATCAGCAGCAACATAATCGTCATCATCAGCATAATCGTCATCATCCTCAGCATCAGCATCATCATCGTCATCGTCATCATCGGCAGCATCATCATCGTCAGCATCATCATCAGCATCATCATCATCGGCGTCATAGTCATCATGATCATAATCAGCAGCAGTATCATCAACAACTTGATAATGATCATTGTCATCATGCTCCTCCACCTCATTCTCCTCCTCCTCCTCCCTCTTATCATCGTCGTCATCATTATAGTCGTCATCATACTCATCAGCATCATCATCAGCATCCATCATCATCATCATCATCAGCATCATCATCATCATCATCGTCGTCATCGTCATCATCATCGTCATCATAATCATCAGCAGCATCATCATCCGCATCATCATCATCAGCATCATCAGCAGCAGCATCCTCAAAATCAGCAACATCATCATCAACAACATCATCATTCCTCCTCGTCATCATCATCCCTCCTCTTTCCTCCCTCCTCCCTACTCCTGATCCTCTCCCTCGCGCTCTCTCCCTCCTGGTCCTCCTACTGATCCTCTTCATTGCCCAGGGTGCCCAGGGACTGAAATATGCCCGCGGCCCGCGGGTGGCGGGCTGGCGCACGGAATCCTAAGGATTCCTAGGGACTTCAATGGATTCAGGGGGATTCTGATGGATTCCTCCGAATTCCCTGGCATTCCTAAAAGGATTCCTAGATATTCCCATGAGTTCCAAAAGATTCCTGCGGAGTCCTGTGGAGTCCTGACGATTCTTCGGGGTTCCTCTGGATTGGATAACTGTGGCTTCCTCGGGATTCCCTGGAATTCCCTGGGATGCCTGAAGGCCCCGATGAGGTCCTCAGGATTCCTGGGGATTCCTGCGGGTTCCTTCGGCTCACTTGCGATTCCGATGGGTTCCTGAAGATTCCCGTCGATTCCTGTGGGTTCCTACGAATTCCGACAGGTTTCTGGTGATCCCTAAGGATTCCGAGGAGACTCTTATGGATTCCGATGGAATTCCTTCGGATTCCGAACGGTTCCTGAGAAGTCCTGAGGATCCCGACCAAAATCCTCAGCAGAAGTGCTATGGAGTCCTCAAGATTCCTATAGCTTCCTAAAGAATCCTCAAGGGTCCCCAGGTTTCCTATGGAGTCTGGGGGCTTCCTTTTGATTTCATGCTGAGTCCTGATGATTCCGAAGGGTTCCTGAGGATTCCTATGGTTCCCTATGGATTCCCAGAGATACTAAAGGATTCCTGGGGATCCATGCGGATCCCTGAAGAATCCACAAGAGTCCAAAGGAATCCTACGGCATCCTTTGGAACAAAGGAGACTATTCTGAATACATCTGGATACATGGAGATTGTCGCGAATCCGTAAGAATCAAAGGGACCCCACAGGAATCCGATGGAATCCTTAGGAATCCCCAGGTTCTCCGAGGACTCCTTCAGAAATCCTCAGGAATCCTCAAACGGAATCCCAAGGAATCCAGAGAAATCCGCATACATCCGTAGGAATCCCCCGGAATGCCAAGAAGTCTCCAGGAATACCAAGAGATCCCCTGGAATCCAGGAACGCCAGGGATCCCATTGGAATTGTTTGAGTACAGCGCCCCCCCCCCGATGCGATGCGATGCGCCACCCCCCCTCCTCGCCCCAGGGGGCGTCTGAAACCCGTCGCTCAACAACGACGACAACAACAACGGCAACGGCAACGGCAACGGCAACAACAACAACAACAACAACAACGACAACAACAGCAACAACAACGACAACAACAACAACAACAACAATCACTTTACCCGAACGCTCAGTGTTCTCACCAGTGCCAGGGTTTTCATGCGACGCCAGCCAATACCCCCACTTTGTGGGGGGGCAGTGCAAGCTCTACCAAATATCCACACGACTCTTCGCCACCACCCACACCCAGCTTCCCGCCCTATGACGTTCGGACACTTCACTTCGTGGCCTGCGGACGACCGTGGCTACTACACTGGCGTGGAGTACACACCCACAGAAGTTGTTAAGCCTACGTTCGTACACCCACAGAAGTTGTTAAGCCTTGTTAACCCACAGAAGTTGTTAAGCCTTCCACAGAACATCTGTTGCATATGATGCATATGGTACATGATACACATGATACACATGATACGTACTCACAAGATAGTTGATCACATCTTTAGGGCAAATTCCTGAGGGATGTGGGAATACACAAGAGAGAGAGGATATGGTTGTCCCGATGGTTGTCTCGATGGTTGTCCCGATGGTTGTCCTGATGGTTGTGGTTGTCCCGATCGTTGTCCCGATGATTGTCCCGATGGTTGTCCTGATGGTTGTGCTTGTCCCGATCGTTGTCCCGATGACTGTCCCGATGATTGTCCCGATGGTTGTCCCGATGGTTGTTCCGATGGTTGTCCCGATGGTTGTCCCGATGGTTGTGAGCGATGCCGGATCCTCACGCCCCCCGCCGGAGGAGGAGGAGGAGGAGGAGCAGGACAAGGAGGAAAGGAGAGAAGAGAGAGGAGGAAAAGGCGTTTTTCGAGGACCTACGGTGCGATTCGTGTGATTTTATGATGCGCGGTGCTAAAATTCTTAAGAAGCCCAATGGTTTTTGGAGATTTCGGCGTGCGCGCGCGAAGAAAAAACGAATGTGTCCCGCATGGTATTATTTGACAGGGATGATGGCCCTGGCAGGTGCGCAACCGTTGTCGCAGAAGTTCGAAAAAGTTGCTCGCAAAAGCCCGTTTGACAGAAATGTTTAAAAAAGTGTTGGGTTTCCTACGAATCCGCAAGAGCGCGCGGGATGAGATTTTGACATTTTTTTGTTGAAAAACCATTGGTTTTTTGATGTTTTTATGTTAAAATCGTTCCGAACACTAAGCTTTTGGAAGGATTTCGTCTTGCGCGCGCGAATGTCCACTTTACCTTATTTTTTGCAAGGGATTCTTGAAATTTGATTATAT
>CAUYUJ010014962.1:259440-281940 GCA_963575745.1 Prorocentrum cordatum
AGTGACGTCGCAACCCATTCAAACGACGGACGGCTTGTATTCACCTGTGTGAGGATCAAGGGTCTGGAAGGCCTTCTTGACAAGAACCAAGCTGGCCCCAGTCACGCAGTACGTCTTCAAAGTAATTGTCGATTGAAAAACTGCCAGCGGTTGACAACAAGGAAGGCCACGGCTAATGCCACGTGCACTATACAGGCGTCGATATCATTCATTACACTGGGCTCACTGTTATCCCTTTTACCTTCTTCATCGTCCTCCCTTCCCCTCCCTACTCTTGACCCGCTGCGCGGTAGTCCTGCTTCATCCCTGCCTCCTTCCCTTCCTCTGTCTGTCTCTCTCTCTCTCTCTCTCGCTCTGATGATCTCTCTCTCTTTCTCTTCCTCTCTTTCTCGCTCTCTCTCTCTATTTATATGTATGTATATATATCTTTCTCTATCTCTCTCTTTCTCCCCCTCTCTCTCTATGTATAGCTCTCTCTCTCTATCTCTCTCTCTCTCTCTCTGTGCCTGGTTTCTCTCTCTCTCTCTCTCTCTGTATCTCTCTGTCTCTCTGGTTTCTCTCTCTCTCTCTCTCTGTATCTTTCTGTCTCGATCTCTCTATCTCTCTCTCTCTCCCTCCCTCCCTCCCTCCCTCCCTCCCTTCACCCCCTCCTCACTTTTCAAACGCCGTCCACTTCCTCCTCCTCCTCCTCCTCCTCCTCCTCCTCCTCCTCATCATCATCATCATCATCATCATCAGCAGCAGCATCATCATCCTCATCCTCATCCTCCTCATCACTATCATCATCATACTCCCTCACTCTCTACCTACCTTTTACCGTTCATTCCCTCCTCTGTCCTCGTCCTTCCTCGTCGAGATCCTCGTCATGATCAAACTCATCGTCAACATCATCATCAGTACCAGCATCATCATCATCATCATCATCATCATCATCATCATCATCATCAGCATCATCGTCATCATCCTGATCATCATCATCATCATCATCATCATCATCATCAGCATCATCATCATCATCATCATCATCATCATCATCATAATCATCATCATCATCATCATCATCATCATCATCATCATCATCATATGCAGCATCGTTGGCAGCAGCATCAGCATCAGCACCATCACCATCACCATCGTCTTCGTCATCAGCATCATCATCATCCTCATCATCATCATCATCATCATCATCATAAGCATCAGCACCGTCATCATAAGCAGCATCATCATCGTCATCATCATCAACATCATCAGCATGGTCAGCATCATCATCAGCATCATTATCATCAGCATGATCATCATCATCATCATCAGCAGCAGCATCATCATCGTCATCATCATCATCTTCATCATCAGTATCGTCGTCATAATCATCAGCATCATCGCCATCATGATCACCATCGCCATCATAATCATCATCAGCGTCATCATCATCAGCATCATCACCAGCATCGTCACGATCGCAATACTCATCCTCACCACAGTCGTCGTCGTTTACATTATCATGTTCGTGATCATCGTCAAGGTCGTTATCGCTATACCACAACCGTATCATCATCCTCCTCATCCTCATAATCGTCATCGTCGTCAGTATCGTCATCATCATCGTCGTGGGAAGTCAGTAGCATAAAAATCACCCTAAGCCTCATCACAATCACGATCACCATCAAGATCATCCACATCGTCAACAGCATCACCACCACCACCATCACCACCGCTACCATCATAATCACCATCAGCACCAACGTTGTCGTCATCGTTATCGACATAGTCATCGTCATCATCATCATCATCATCAGCAGCAGCATCATCATCATCGTCGTCATCAGCATCATCATCGTCATCGTCATTGTAATCATCATCATCATCATTACCATCATCACCATTATCATCATCAGCAGCATCGTCACCATCATCCGCAGCAGCATCATAATCAGCATCATCACCATCATCACTATCATCATCGTCGTAATCATCAGAATCATCACCGTGATCGTCATCATCATCATTGTCATCATCGCCATCACCATCATCAGTATCATCATCATCATCGTCATCATCGTCATCGTCATCAGCATCAGCAACAGCATCAGAATCATCATCATCGGCAGCGTCGTCGCCGCCATGATTACCATCATCACCACCAGCACCATCATCAGTATCAACCTCCCCCTTCCTCTCCCTCCTCCCCCTATTCCCCTCCATCCCCCCCTTCTGCTCCTGCTCCTCCTCCTCCTCCTCCGCCGCCGCCGACGACGACGACGACGCCCTCCCTGGGCACCTGGGCCAGCTGCTGTGGGTCCAGCTGCATCGTCGCGACGCACGGCCTCCGCCGGGGTGACTGGGGTGCTTTATGGGGGAGGAGGAGGCCCCTCTTCGGGCATGCAAAAGAAATCTTGCCATTTCCAGGGGCGTGGACCAATGACGACTGTCGTACACCTGGCACCACCTACAACGACGATGCCGAGTGTTGTCTCTGGGTATGTCGACACTCGGCTGGACCGCCCGGTGGCGCAGGAAAATGGCAGCACGTGTATGTTTGGGGACCCCTCCAGAGCGCAGGAAGCCTGGCGCCGGCTCCGCGTCAGGCACCACACAGGACGGCGAGGTCTAAGTTGATCTGCGCCAGGTGACACTCCGCTGGATCCCCCAGAGCTGCAGGGTAATGGCGGCAGGTTCACGTTTGGCGGAACTCAGTGGGGGGGCGAGGTGTTCAAGTCTGCACACAGGAGAAGCACCCGAGGGAGAAGAGAAAGTCGACAAAAATAAAGCAGGGAAATGAGACAAGAACAGCGGGGAGGAAAGGGTGGACCACTCAAATGACCGTTGGTCTGCTAATAGGCCAACTCCGCCTGCCCTCCAATCGCGAGCGGTACTTCTCTCCTCTTGGTTTTCTCTAAAAATGTAGCTCCTGTGGGGCGGGGGGCTTCTTAGGAGAGGCGAGAGAAGAAAAGGGACAAGCAGCATGCTCCCTTTTGATGGAGGGGAGCCCAACCAAAGAAAGGCTGAGAATCACTCTTCAAGAATACAGTGGCGACTTGACAGCACCGTGCACTGTGCTTGCGAGGCTGACAGCACAGCAGGCGCCGACAGTGCACCATTCGCACCCTGCATTTCTGTAACGACGCTTTGAGCCCTTTGGCGACGGAGCATGTGCTTTCCAGCCGCCGCACTGTCGACACGTGTTTGGCGAATCCTGCCGACTCCGCGAAGAACGGCAAATGTCGGGCCTCTCCATCTACCGAATTCCCTGCCCAGAAGGCCCGATCGTTGGGTGGCTCCCCGCCCGAAGGCTCGCGGCCAGGGCACGGCCAGCACCACGAGAGTCGCGGGCTAGATTTGTCGCCTGTGTGAGTGAGCACTCCGGCCCCTGCAGAACACACATCGCAGCCCGCGCCCCATTGCCCCCCACTTCACATCGAAGACCACCTCATCTCTGCCTGGCACGCGTCCCGTACCCCAGTGGTCCCTATCGCAGGTCTGTATCGCAGCTGCCCGACAGGCAGAGTCATCGCAGCCACCTGACCATACCATCGCATTACAAGCCTACAAACCCTGCCACCCTTCCAATTCAGCAGCACGGCGTTCGGGGGGGACGATAGCAAATGATGTGCACTGCGACCGCTTTGACTTTAGTTCTATGTTTGCATCCATGGAGAAATTTGTTATTTGAGCCGAAACTCGAACCTACCCCCCCCCCGGGCGCTCGGCTACAATTCGGCCAACACCGGCGGAGGCACCAGAGCACTTGCTGGTGCTGCTGGGGCGGCTCCTCGGCATGCTGCTGCTGCGGCGGCGGCCTCGCCTGCTGAGGCTGCTGCAGGTCGGCCTGGGGCTGCGGCGGAAGCAGCAGAGCCGACGCACATACGAGCGACGAGAAGAGAGGGGTCTTGCGCGAGATGCCATAGCGACCTGACGCGTGGGCTTACACGAGCCGCTGGCACGACCCGCCACAGAGGAGCCGAGGGCGCTCGCGCGCGACCTCACGCGAGCAACTGACGCGCGGATGTTGGTGCAGTTGATGACTACCTACCAGACCACCCCAACCCAACCCGAAGACTCGAATTTCGGGTTGGGGGGGGTAAGGGTTCCACATGTGTTTTTTCGATGTTTCCCGACCCCCCCCCACTGCAAATCGAGGGTAAATCTGAGCCTTCGGGTTGGGTTGGGGCGGTTTGGTGGAGGAGGAGTTGAACTTTTTTTTCTGTTCGTCGCTCACATGTCTTGCTCAATGCCACCACGACACCGTGAAACGTGCACAGTCGGTCGACGGAATCTATACAGATCCACTGTTCCCTGGCCAGACCCTCCCTGAACCAAGGAGCTGTGCATACGCCTTCCTGGCCCAGTCATGAGGCTGTGGCGTATGCATCGCCGCTGGGTTCACGATGTGCCTGGCCAGGGAGCAGTGGATATGTATAGACTCTGTCGCCCCACACAGGCAAATCTGCCGCTGGCACCCTGGAGTGGCGCTCCTTGGCACGCCCGCAGTGGGTCCCTACGGACAAAACGGGTACATGCCGGACGACCAACGTGATCCAAAACCGAGAGCGGCCGCGGTTGGGCGGGCGACCGCTTGTCCCAAGTGAGGAAGGCACCAACTATACACCAACACCGATCCTGGCCAGGATCACCCTGGGCCCAGGATCGGTGTATACGCCCTCCTGCCTTGCGCAAGAAGGCATATACAGCGATCCTGGGCCCAGGGTGACCCTGGGCCAGGATCGGTGTTGGTGTATAGTTGGTGCCCTCCGACAAGTGGACCAAATCCGCGACGACACCGACAGCCACACGTGCAGAATGAACAGGAACTGCTGTCGGTTTTCGCCCCTTTTCGTTCCGTACCCATGTCGGTCGTGCCGAGCTTCGAAGGGCACGGGAAGTCGACGAGTGGCAAGTCAATCAGCAGGGACGCCGCATTCGGCGGCTCCGTGTCGTGACGACTTGGGCGCTGGCCTCTGACACCGCGTGGATCGCTCAGCCTTCAACGACCGACGACATTTCGATCGCCAGATCGCTCCACATTGGCCGATTCTGGAGGAGGAGGAGGAGGAGGAGGAGGAGGAGTTGACCCTTGAACTCCCGCGCTGGGGTCGCCGCCGCGTCGACGCGGCGCGCAACGGCCGCACGGGCACGCACGGCCGCCCGCGTGCGAAGGCCTCCGACGCCGTGGTATCTTCGCCACCACCTCCTCCTCCCTCCTCCTCTCTCCTCCTCCCTCATCCTTCCTCCTCCCTCCTCCTTCCTCCTCCTTCCTCCTCCTCCCTCCTCCTCCATCCTCCCTCCTCCTCCTCCTCATCCTCATCCTGCTTATTGGCCCACCTCTGAGACCTTTGGCTGCCGCCGTCGCGGGCTGCCTCTGTCGGCGGCGAGCCCGTGGGGGAAGTGAAAAGGGCGGGCCTTCTCAGAAGGCTGGAGAGTTCTCAGGCCTTCCGAGGGGTGTTCGAAATATTTTTCTCGAAGACGCAGAGAGCCATATCAGAAGGCAGGAGGGCTTCTGAGAAACCCCGCGACCTTCTGACAAGGCCTCCTCCGTCTCACTTCCCCCCCTCGCTCACCGCTTGGGCGTCGCTTAATGGGGGCGATAGATTGGGAGGGGAAGAGAAGTGCACATATCGGGCCCTGAAGCCCTTCTTTGGGGCCCTGAAGGGCCCCTTCAGGAGCCCGAAAGGGCCCCTATTCTGCAGCAGTCGCTGCCCCCCCCCATTTCTCGCTCCCCCCCCCTCCCCTTGCGACGCCCGAGCCGCCCACTCGTGGAGAAGAAAAACCGGCACAGACACCTGTTGCTCGGAGACCTGCACGGAGCCCTCAGATTGGCGCGGGGCCCTCCTCCCTGGGCGCGCGAAGCGCGCTGGGGGGCTCCAGCGTCGATGTCAGTGTGTATATACATATATATATATATATATATAGATATAGAGATGTACACATGTACACATAGATGTACATATACATAGATACACAGATAGAACTACATATATAGAGAGAGGTATACACATCTCTACATATATATACACACACACGCAACCGTGCCTCGAGGCACGAAGTGGAGTTTTCTCTAGGCTCTCATGTGTTCTCTGTGCTCTGTACTCAGGGCTCTGGGATTGCATTCTTTTCCAAAGGCTGCGGCCCAAAATTCTAAAAGTTCCCGGGCGTTCCCGCGCGTTCTTGGGCTGACTCGCTTGACTTTCTCAAAGGCCAGAGGGCCCCAAGACGGGCCAAGAGGGCCCCAGAAAGCGCCCAAGAGGGTCCAAGAGGCCTCCAAGACAGCCCAAGAGCGCTCCAAGACGCCCAAGATGGCCCCAAGACGGCCCCAGAGGCCCCAAAGAAGCCCCAAGAGCGCTCCAAGAGAACACCCAAGAGGGCCTAAACAGGCAAAAAGTCATTGATGTTCATTGTTCCCAACCATCCTGTGGTGTTGGGTCCTCGTTTTGAAGAGACGTCGCCCCGCGTTCCTCCTCCTCCTTCCTCCTCCTCCCCTTCCTCCCCCCTCCTCCCCCTCCCACACCCATTCACCCATTCTGGCACACCCCTCACACGTTTCGTGGCCCCATAGGGAGCTCCACCGAAGGCCCCAGTGGCTGCGCCCGCATGCGGTTCCACCCCCCATTCTGGCACACCCCTCACACGTTTCGTGGCCCCATAGGGAGCTCCACCGAAGGCCCCAGTGGCTGCGCCCGCATGCGGTTCCACCCCCCATTCTGGCACACCCCTCACACGTTTCGTGGCCCCATAGGGAGCTCCACCGAAGGCCCCAGTGGCTGCGCCCGCATGCGGTTCCACCCCCCATTCTGGCACACCCCTCACACGTTTCGTGGCCCCATAGGGAGCTCCACCGAAGGCCCCAGTGGCTGCGCCCGCATGCGGTTCCACCCCCCATTCTGGCACACCCCTCACACGTTTCGTGGCCCCATAGGGAGCTCCACCGAAGGCCCCAGTGGCTGCGCCCGCATGCGGTTCCACCCCCCATTCTGGCACACCCCTCACACGTTTCGTGGCCCCATAGGGAGCTCCACCGAAGGCCCCAGTGGCTGCGCCCGCATGCGGTTCCACCCCCCATTCTGGCACACCCCTCACACGTTTCGTGGCCCCATAGGGAGCTCCACCGAAGGCCCCAGTGGCTGCGCCCGCATGCGGTTCCACCCCCCATTCTGGCACACCCCTCACACGTTTCGTGGCCCCATAGGGAGCTCCACCGAAGGCCCCAGTGGCTGCGCCCGCATGCGGTTCCACCCCCCATTCTGGCACACCCCTCACACGTTTCGTGGCCCCATAGGGAGCTCCACCGAAGGCCCCAGTGGCTGCGCCCGCATGCGGTTCCACCCCCCATTCTGGCACACCCCTCACACGTTTCGTGGCCCCATAGGGAGCTCCACCGAAGGCCCCAGTGGCTGCGCCCGCATGCGGTTCCACCCCCCATTCTGGCACACCCCTCACACGTTTCGTGGCCCCATAGGGAGCTCCACCGAAGGCCCCAGTGGCTGCGCCCGCATGCGGTTCCACCCCCATTCTGGCACACCCCTCACACGTTTCGTGGCCCCATAGGGAGCTCCACCGAAGGCCCCAGTGGCTGCGCCCGCATGCGGTTCCACCCCCATTCTGGCACACCCCTCACACGTTTCGTGGCCCCATAGGGAGCTCCACCGAAGGCCCCAGTGGCTGCGCCCGCATGCGGTTCCACCCCCCATTCTGGCACACCCCTCACACGTTTCGTGGCCCCATAGGGAGCTCCACCGAAGGCCCCAGTGACTGCGCCCGCATGCGCTTCCACCCCCCATTCTGGCACACCCCTCCCCTCACCACTGTCCCCACCACCACCGTCCCCACCACTGTCCGCACCACTGTCCCACTGTCCCCGCACCACTGTCCCCACCACCACCGTTCCCACCACTGTCCCAGCATCCCCACCATTGTCCAACTGTCCCGAGGAGCGGGAATCGTTTGCCGGCGGCGAGGGGGGGGGGTTCGAACCGGTAGTGACCCCCCCCCAGATTTCGAGGGGGGGGGGTTCGAACCGGTAGTGATCCCCCCCCTTTTTCATGATGGACTGGGGGGGGGGGAAGGGTTCGAACCGGTAGTGACCCCCACCGGTTTTCGAGGGGGGGGAGGGGGGGGACGGGTTGGGAACCCCCAGTGACCCCCCCCCCGGTTTTCCGCCAGCTGCGGTAGAACACGATCTGTCCAATCTTTTAAACTAATCTTGAATATTCCTCCTGCAGAGAGACATGCCCGACTTAACCCGAGTTCCTGCGCACTCGAGCCTCACGAATCCCCGGCCCTGGCGCCGACGGGACCGGCAGGGGCAGGGCCCGCCGGCTGCCGCAGCGGCGGCGGCAGAACGGCGCTCTCCAAGAACCAAAAAGAGCACCAGCAACGGATGGCTTCGAGCAGGGGCGCGAAAACTACAGTCGACCCGTATCGTAAGGATGCGCGGTAAGGATGCAAGGGCCTTGGAGGCCCATGTGAACGCTTTTTCGAACGAGGCTGGCCGGCGAAAGTGGCTAAGGATGGGCCGCAGGGGCAAAGATGCCAGGGTATCCTTGGGAAGGCTGCCCATCCTACTATGCGGGTTGACTGTACGGGCCAGACCAAAAACAAGATCCACAAACAAAAAACAAGACCCTGAGATCCTACGTTCCCAAAAAGATACAGCATCGCAAAAAACAAAACAAACAAACAAAAAGACCAGAGCCCCAGACCTTATCTTTCTGTGCCATTTTTTCGGTCCCGATCGCTCTTTGAGGGCCCCAAGGCCCGAAACGGGGCGTAAACGCCCGTGGTGAAAAAATCGCAGCGCAAGGATCTCAGGGACGGCAAGATTCCACAACCTTTCGCCCCAGACCCCCGACGTCGTGATTTTTTCAGAAAGTCGACCCCCAGAAGTCTCGACCTATTACCCAGGACAGGCGTGGCATCCCGAATTGTTTTTGGACGGTCCAAAGGCCCGGCGAAGGCCCCCGGAGGCCGAAGATGACGGAAAACCTCCCGTCGCGATTTTCTTGCACCGCGAGGAGGAGGAGGAGGAGGAGGAGGAGGAGGAGGAGGAGGAGGAGGAGGAGGAGAGAGGAGGAGGAGGAGGAGCAGGAGCAGGAGGAGGAGGAGGAGGAGGAGGAGAGGAGGAGGAGGAGGAGGAGGGGGCGGCAGGATTCCACCAGCTCTGCCACAGCTCCCCTGGCCGACAGGCGGCGGCGGCGGCGGTGGGCAGCGGCGGCAGCGCTGCTGGCGCCCCGGGGGGAGGAGCAGGCGGGGGGGCCTCCAGGGGCGCGGGGCGCTGCCCGGCCGGCACGCGCATGTTCCTCGGGTGGGGGCCACGGCGCCCCCCCCCCCCCCCCCGGGGGAGGGGGAGGAGGAGGAGGAGGAGGAGGAGGAGGAGGAGGAGGAGGAGGAGGAGGAGGAGGAGGAGAGGAGGAGGAGAGGAGGAGGGAGGAGGAGGAGGAGGAGGAGTAGGAGGAGGAGAAGGAGGAGAAGGAGGAGGAGGAGGAAAGAGGACGAGGAGGAGAATAATGTGGAAGAAAGAAGGGGAAAAGGAGGAAGGAGGCCGAGGACGAGGAGGATGGGACGCACAGGGGCAGACTCTGGAGGCCTGAACAATGGGCACCCACACCCACACGGGGGGGGGGCCTCCACGGGGGGAGGATGATCCCAGATTTCGGCGTTGGTGGTGACATGTCGGTCACCGTGGAAGCCAGAATGTTACCACCATCACGGTGATCGGGATCTTCTGCCCTCGGTGGAGGCACACCGCCGGTATTGGTGTTGGTGTCAACCTCTAGGCCTGCAAATTGCAAATACTGACACTATTAGAAAACGTAAAACAAACATAAACATAAACTTTCGACGGTCCGCGCGGACTTCTTGGATCTGCGCTGGGCGCCCCTCCCTGGCGCGCGGAGCGCGCCAGGGGCGGCGCCGGAGGCGCCGCCAAGGGTCCCCAGCGCAGAACCAAAAAATCCGAGGATCCGAGGATATAATTTTTTCACTCTGGCGTTTTTTCCTGGATTTCGGCCCTTGGGGCGCGTTATCGGGCCCAGGGGCCCTCAAAAATGGATCCGGGACGAAAAAACACCCCCAGGGGAAGGGGTCGGGACCTCTGGGGCCGATTGACAAAATCAGATCGGCGGATATCTGGGTACTGATAATGTCCTCCTTGGAAGCCGCCCCTGAGGGCTCCAAAGGGGGCCTTTAGGGCCTGGAAGTGCACACGATGGGGTCTCACATCTATAGATGTGAGACCCGCGCCTTCCAAGAAGCAGCCTCCTTCTAAGAAGCCTTCCCCCTCTCCCCACCACCCTCTGCGCATGACTGAACGTTACTTCCTTACGATTGGGCCTCACACAGTGGTGTCGCACACAGCAGGAATCCACACTGTAGAGTCCCACCAGGTACGGTCCCACACGGACAGGGGCCTAGACAATAGGAATGCAGTCAGCATGGTACATACAGCAGCTGTCTGGGGTCCACGCTGGCGCCGCCTGAAAACTAGAATTGACGCTCCTTCGAAATGGTCGTCCCCATCCCCGTATGCCCCCCAACCTGCCGTCGTCGTCGGCGTCGCAGCCTTCGCCGTCGGCCGGCCAGATCTCACCTGAAGAGGTGGAACTTGGCACCTGGGGAGGCCTCCGGCCCGCGCGACGCCAAAGCTACCAGGGAGCACCAACACCCACCTCGGGGCTATCCCAGGGCTCGAGCCAAACAGTGCGTTTCGCTTTCGCTCTGTTGTCGTTTTTCTTCGCTCCGTCTTCGTTCTGCCTTTGCTGCGAAACTAGACGAAGAAAAAGCGCCATAAACATAAACTTTTGGCGCTCCGCGCGGATTTCTTGGATCTGCGCTGGACCCCCCCCTCCCTGGCGCGCGGAGCGCGCCAGGAGCGGCGCCGGAGGCGCCGCTGGGGGTGCTCAGCGCGGATCCAAAAGTCCGCGCGGAGCGCCAGAAAAGTCTACAGCTATGCCGCTGTTGCTTTCTTCTCCGAGAAGCGCGATCGAAACGAAAACGGCCCACGGGATCGCCCAGGAGAGCACCGTGCATGACTACCTACCAGACCACCCCAACCCAACCCGAAGACCCGAATTTGACCCGAATTTCGGGTTGGGGGGGGTACGGATTCCATGTGTTTTCTCAACGTTCCCCGACCCCCCCCACCACAGGAAATCGAGGATAAATTGAGGCCTTCGGGTTGGGTTGGGGTGGTTTGGTGGGTGGTGAGTGCAGCTCGAGCCCCTGGGCCCTCGGAGGCCGAGCTCACCCAGAGCGGCCGCCGCCCGAGAGGCGTCGGTCCCGGGATACGGCCGGGGGCCTCCTGGGGGCAGGCAGCCCCCAGGCCTGCCGCGCACACAAGCTTGAATGATGTACACTGCAACTTCATAGCAGTGCACATATGTGAAAATGCTTCCTTTCTTCCTCCTCTCCCTCTCTCCTCCCTGCAAGTCTTCTCTCCTCTGCCTCTACCTCCTCTTCCTCTCCAGGCCTGCCGAGCGCCAGGCCCCCCCGAGCCAGGACACCGCTGCCAGAGCGTTCGAGGAGAGCAGGCACCGTGCTGGGAGGGAGGGGGTCGGGAGGATGAAAGGCATGAGCATCAGCATGCAGATGCAATGAACGATGCCTTCGGCCGCCTACGGGTAAGGATAGTCCTACCAGCCCCATCCTCCCAACAGGAAAATTGTCGTCCTGTCCTCCCGACCCCATCCTCCCATCCTCCAGGACATTGCTCCAGTCGGCACGTATCACAAGGATGCGCGATAAGGATGCCAGGGCCTTGGACGCCCATGTCGAAGCTTCTCGAGCGGGGCGCGGCCGACGAAGGCTCCCCATCCTTACTGTACGGGCTGGCGGTACCAGGGCGTTGGGAATCCCACCCGGAGAGAACGAAGAACGGAGAAGGACTTGACCCACGGCTACAGCTGTCTCGGGCGCGCCACTGTCCGGGCGCATCAGACCGCTTGCTCGGCTGCTCCCGAGAGCGGGAGGCAGAGGTCACGCCGGACAGCCCCGAAACGCCGCCCTCGGGGCGAGTCGATGAGGGGCAGCGAGGGGGAACTGGCTTAGGGGGGAGTGCATCGACCTGGAATCGGCGATACATCGCCGATAGATCGGCGATAGGGCCCCGATAGCGGGTCCGCACCTTCCTGGGCAGGTTAGGGCTATCAGGCCCCTATCGGCAATCAATGGGCGATTGGGGGTCCATGCATCCCCCCCATCTGCACATCCACCCCTGTCGTTGCCCGTGAGTCGAGCCGCAGGGGAGGCGGCGGAACCTGCCCGGCGCGGGCGAGAATTTTTGCGAGGCCCCGATTCTTGAGCCGCCGGCACTGCTGCTGCTGCTGCTGTTGCGGCTGCTGCGGCTGCATCTGCTGCATCTGCTGCTGCGGCTGTTGCTGCAGCGGCTGCAGCTGCGGCTGCTGCTGGTAGTGCCGCCGCTGCTGCTGCGGCTGCTGCGTCTGCATCTGCATCTGCGTCGGCATCTGCATCTGCTGCTGCTGCTGCTGCACCTGGCGGAGCTGCTGCTCCGGCGGCTGCGGTGTGCCCCCGGGCTCCTGGGGCAGCGCAGCCTCCGCCACGGCCAGCCCACGGAGAGGGAGGAGAGCGGACGCGAGGAGTGCCTGCTCAGAGGGCTGGAGACCAGAGGAGCACCACGTTGAAGGAAGGACGCACTAGTGCACCTGACTGCCGCTTGCTGGACAAAGGGGAGTCGGGGCCAGTCCACTGAGAAATCCGAGACGAACTCCAGCCACCAGAGCCTCCTCGAATCCCCACGCAGCGCGCTCTGTTTCTCCCACGTACTGCCACCGCCTCGCATCCCTCGATAAACGCGGAAACAGGCCAGGATGGTCTCGAGGAGGGGTCCAGGAGACTGCCTGGAGCGGATGTTGATCGAGGCCAGGGCGAGGGGAGCGGCTGAGAAGTCCCTGCCTTCTTGGAATGCCACCTCCACCACCACCCCCGCCCCACCCTGCTTTTGCGCGTCGCCGAGGTCTGGAAGTCAAGAGCAATGAGCATCGCCCCACTGGATGGGATCGCATCGCAACGTGCATCGACTCGGCTCAGCGAATGGACGGCGGGCGTCGGCTTGGAGTGTGCGGCAGGGTGAGTACGTGCGCCCTCCTGGCTTGGCCAGGAAGACATGTGCACCGATCCTGGGGCAGAATTAGCCTGGCAAAGGACCCGTCCATATGCATTGTGGGTGCCGCAGTTGTGAGCATCGTCGTCGGAGGAGCTCCCTATGGGGCCACGAAACGTGTGAGGAGTGCGCCGGAATGAGGGTGGAACCGCATGCGAACCATGCCATTGGGGCCTTCGGTGGACCTCCCCGTGAGGCCACGAAAGGTGTGAGGTGTGTGTGTGTGTGTCGAAATGGAGATGGAACCGCATGCAGACCTTGCCACTGGGCAATGAGGTGGAGTTCCCCATGGGCCCACCGAACGTGGGCGGGGTGTGCTGACATTGGGGGTGGAACCGTATGCGAACCCTGCCACTGGGGCCTTCGGTGGTGGTCCCAAGAGGGCCACGAAACGTGTGAGGGATATGCCGAGGCCACGAAACGTGTGAGAGATGCGCCGAAGTGGGGGTGGAACTGCGTGCGAACCCTGCCACTGAGGCCCTCGGTGGAGCTCCCTGGGGGGCCACGAGACGTGTGAGGGATGTGCCGAAATGGGGCTGGAATCGCATGCCAACCCTGCCATTGGGGCCTTCGGTAGGGCTCACAAGAGGGCCACGAAACGTGTGAGGGGTGTGCCGAAGTGGGGGTGGAACCGCATGCGAACCCTGCCACTGGGGCCTTCGGTAGATATCCCTATGAGGCCACGAACCGTGTGAGGGGTGTGCCGAGATGGGGGTGGAACCGCATGCGAACCCTGCCGTTGGGGCCTTCGGTAGATATCCCTATGAGGCCACGAAACGTGTGAGGGGTGTGCCGAGGTGGGGCTGGAACCGCATGCGAACCCTGCCACTGCGGCCCCCAGTGGAGCTCCCTATAGGGACAGGATACGTGTAAGGGGTGTGCCGAAATGGGGGTGGGACCGCATGCGAACCCGCGGCGACGAAGACGAGGGCGAGGCTCGGCGGCTGCGGCCACGACGGCGACGGCGACGGCGACGGCGACGACGAAGACGACGACGGCGGCGACGGTGACGCCGACGTCGTCCTGAGGCCTACGGAGGTCTCCAGAGCTTCCCTGGAGGCCTCAGGAGGAGGCCTCCTGGACGCCGGCGAGGCCGGGAGCGGGCCCAAGGCGCCACAAAACCTCGATCCTCGGGAGCTCGATCTTCGAACCTGCGACCCTCGATCCTGGAAGCCTCGATCCTGGCACCTGGATCTTCGACGCTCGGTCCTCGATCCTCGCTGCTCGAAACCCGGGACTCGAGCCCTCGATCATCGCTCTTCGGGCCTCGCTCCTCGAACCCTCGACTGTTTCGAACCTCGAGCCCTCGATCCTCGACCTTCTCGCCTGCGCGACAGAGCGACCCTGGCCAAGAGTGCTCCAGATTTCGATGCACCCCTGCGTGGAGTTAAGAGACGCTTACCCTAAGAGAACGGACTTCGCTCCAGGCGTTTCTCAAGCAGTAGTCCAGGTCCAGATGCACGAACACTCTACGAAGCAAGAGAAGTTCCAGGAAAACGGCCAGGGTCCAATCCAGATACTTGATCTGATTGAACGAGATCTGGAGTCCACGAAAGCTGATGTTGTTTCTTCAGATGTCTGATGGGTGTAAAAGGATGGTGGTCGGATTCGGGGGAGTCTGATTTGAGCTGTCTTGAGCTGAGCTGCCCCGATACGCAACACGCATAACGTAACAGATTGATACGGAGCTCAACACGTATCCTGAAAACGTTCGCCAAAACATGGGCCAATACGTTGAGCCAACTTGCAACGGATTGACACGGACGTTTTGAGCACGGACGTGTTGCGCATCAAAACGTGCGCATCGAGACAGCTAAGCTCCTGGAGGGTTCCAATGAGGCCTGGGCAAAGCGCCGCCCTTTCATGGCCGGTCTGGGGGAGGCCTGAAGCTGCTCGTCTGGGAAGGTTTTGACCCCCTCCCAGGGCGATAAGGAGGAGGAGAAGGAGGCGGAGGAGGAGGAGGAGGAGGAGGAGGAGGAGGAGGAGAGGGGAGGAGGAGGAGGAGGAGGAGGAGGAGGAGGAGGAGGAGGAGAAGAAGGAGGAGGAGGAGGAGGAAGACCAGTGTAAACCCAAGAATCATCAACGATGTTGGAATAAACCCTCCCTCCAAGTTCCCTCTTCATAGGCCCCTACAACGAATCATGTCCACTGGGGGGAACTGCCTCGTTGGAAGACAACCGTTTGAAGACCCTGAAGCATGCCAAAAAATTCTTCTCGGGATTCTATCGCCACGGACCAACCTGACTGTTGCGTCTTGACGGTCCTGAATCGCGCCAGAACTCCACTCCTGGAACTTCAACACTGCGAATCAACGTAACTGCTGCACCCACATAACCTTGAATCCTTCCAGAACACATCTTCTGGTACGTTGATCATGGAAACGCGCGAAACTTTTTACAACTGCTCGAAACGAATGCGCGCGGCACTAAGGCGAGAGCCAAAGTTTGAAAAGAAACCGCCCTCACCCGTGAATCTCTTGCAAACGCTTAAAACGAATGTGCGCGGCGCGAAAGCGAGAACCACAGTTTGAAAACCACCCACCCTCAACCCGTGAAACTTCTGCAATTGCTTAAAAAACGAATGCGCGCGGCGCTAAGGCGAGAACCACATGTTGAAAAAGAACCACCCTGAATCCGTGAAACGCATGTAAACGTTTTATACGAATGCGCGAAGCGCGAAGCGATAAGGCGCGAGCCACATGTTGAAAACCACCAACCCTCAATCCGTGAAGCCCTTGCACATATTTAAAACGAATGCGTGCGGCGCTGAGGCGAGAGCCACATGTTGAAAACCACCCGCCCTCCATCTGCGAAACTGCTGCCAGTATTTAAGTTTCAGAATCGGAACGCCCAGCCCGCCCTAAAAGCTGGCCTCGGGGTGCGACAGGGAGAAGTTACTCAGAAGGAAAGGTATGGAGGAGGAGGAGGAGGAGGAGGAGGAGAAGGAGGAGGAGGAGGAGAGGGAGGAGAAGGAGGACGGGGAGGAGGAGGAGGAAGAGGAGGAGGAGGAGGAGGAGTCGCGAGCCCATGGAGCGACGCGCCGAGTTGGGGTTACGGGCGGATGCGGGCGGCAGGAAGTGTAGAGCGCGCTATCGAGCACAGAGCGCTTCGGGTCCCCAGGACGCCCACGGCCCAGCCAAAGCCTCACGGCCACGCCGAGAGGACCCGAGAAGAAAAAAACCATGGCCGAGCAGAACGGACGACCGTGGGCCCTAGACAAAACAGAAAAACGAAGGAGCTCGAGTGCTCAGGATATGGACATCAGGCCCAAAGCACTGGACTGCGTCGTCCTGGACCTGGAGTCTACGAGGGATGGGGAGGGGGGGGCTTTACCACCCATGGGGTGAATGCCCTTCATAAATTTGTCCCTCCTCCACTGCCTCTGAGGCTTATTCAAAAGGGCGGCCTCGGGGTCACATTCCCAAAACAATTTGGTTCGCGCCGTCCGAACCGAGAAAGCCCCACACTTACTGCACCCAACCAGATCCCCCGAGATATACAAGACGTGGCCCTGGCGCTATCGGGAGGGGCTTCCCCCGAGCGCGGCAGAGGAGCCAGCGGCGCCACCGCGCCCGCCCCCGAAGGCGGCGCACCCCGACGAGCGCGCTTCGCACCGCGGAGGGACGCGGAGGCCACGGCGGCATCGACGGACTCCTGAGGCCTGGCAGATCCCTCCAGGACCTCGGAGAAGCGGACCCTCGGTCGAAGCACGACGGGGGTAGGCGGCGGAGGCACGGGCGATGAAGCCAGCGGGGAGGAAGGACCAGAGGCGGGGAGTAGGAGGCATGCCCCGAAGTCTTACCACCCTGTGAAAATCACCCTCGACGACGACGTCATCCAGACGGCGACGGCGGTCGCCCCTCATTTGCATCGCTTCGGCAGGGCCCCCTGGCCCCTCAGGTCCCCGGGGCCAGGGGCCGCCCACACAGGGTCGTTTCGCCCTGGGGAGTTCGGAACGAAACGGAGGCCGAGCCTGCGCGCGCGCGGCCCCCCGCAGCGCAGCCACGGACGAACCGGCAACCGGCTGCCGAACCTGCGCGCGCGCGGCCCCCCGCAGCGCACCCTCGAACGAACCGGCAACTGGCTGCCAGGGGCGCAGCGCCGAAAATCGCAGCGACATCGCCGTCGGGACCAGGACCGCCCTCACGGGGCAAACCTCATGCCGCAGCCTCCTGAGGCCCCGTCGGTTACGAGCGCACCTGGGACAGTGGCGGCAGCGCCACCGGACAGCCGTCGACACAGGTGCGCGAAACGCGCTGCATCTCACCTCGAGGCCGCCCCCGCGCAACTGCAGGCCTCTCGGCCCGCGCGGGGCGCCAGCGGCCGCCCCGGCAGCCGCCTTGCGCCGCGGGCGCCTGCCCACCGCAGGCGCCCTGTCGCCCAGGCCGTCGAGCTCGGCCTGCACGTTGCCGATCCAGGCGGCGACCTGCCGCGCGGCCTTGTTGAGCAGCCTCTGGTGCTCCGCGTAGGCGTCGTCGGGGAAGGCGCGCAGCTCGGTGCCCTTCTTGGCTGCCACGTCAGCGAAGTAGTTGCCTATCTTGTCAATGCTGTCGCCAGCGTCGATGCAAGCCTGGCGGCCCTCGACCCACGTGACCTGCAGCTGGTCCGAGAGGCCACCCATGTCCTCGACGGCGTGCCACAGCTGTCGCCAGAGGTCCGCGCCGCCCCGCCCGGCGCGCGCGCAGTGCTCCTGGCCCCAGGCGAGCGACCCCACCAAGCCCAGACAGTCCTTCTTGATGTGAAGAGGTGGCCATACTTGATTACGTGGAGGACGGCGTAGATCTCCCCGCGCTGGGCCGTCTGCCGGGGCCCTAGCAGAGGTCCAAATGCCATCCCGCGGAGCTGGCGCCCGCGAAGGACGGCGATGCCCCAGCCAGCGCGGTTGGCCTCAGGCCAGCACAACGGGCTCTGAGCCGAGCCGCCGGTGAAGACCACGCCCGTGATGTCCATGGTCTGTCTCCCCATGCAGCACCACCAACGCTGCGTGTCCAGCGGCGGTGGCACGTCGGGTAGCATGGCGGGCGGCAGTAAGCCACGCGCGAAGAACAAGTCGTTAACGTCTGCGCTGGTCGCCATGTAAATCAGCTCCTGGTCTACAGCGCACCTCCTCATGTCATCAGACTTGGGGCAAGTCCATAATCTGCGATGTAAATCGCCACGTGAAACACAGACAAGACACTGAGACGAGCAGGTGCACCCCATCCTGCATAGTCGGTATTGAGACCATTGCACTGAGCTCCAATAACTATCGAACGAAGAGCGCCACGCGTTTTGGGAGCTAGATTCCAAGTCGATGACTCGGGCGACGCGTGCATCAGGGCAGCCAACGGTTCAATTCACTAACCCCGCGGGCCACGTGGTGGTGAGGGGTGTTCTGGAGCATGATCCTTGCGATTGGCCCACTCCTCCCACTTGACCGATCTGTAGCTGCGCCTTGCCATGGCACGAACACAGGTGGGGGCCACTGCCCGTCTCCGAGTGCACAGCTGAATGCGCCCGCCAACCCAGTCGACGAACGTTGAGGATGACTGCGCCCGCAGGCCCTGGCATAAATGCCCACGGTGTCGCTGCTGAACCCAATGTGGTCGATTGGACTCGCCATGCTTGATGGAGTACGTCTTGCGGGATCTTCTGGTTGAAGACGAGCTGGGCCCACGTGAATATGAGCTCGACGACCGCCGCGGAGCCTGGCAACTGGCGGGGCGCATCCTCGAGCAAGGAGGCGAGCCACGTAGACGAAGCCGTAGGCGTCTTCCTCCATCCAGTGCGAAAGAGACGTACCATGGCGTTGACCGTGGCAGGCGGCGCACCGACAACGCGTAGCTCGCACGCCATACCAGGAGCAAGACAAGGGCGCGCAATCCCACGAGCCAGCTTCGCCATGCCCGTCAGCCGCCTGAAGCCCGGGATCTTTCATGTACTTGAGGCGACCCCCCACACGGCGCTCCAAGCCCAAGATACTCACCTCGTTGACCGCTCGGAAGCCGCGCTGGGCCAACCTCTCGGCGACTGACCCGGCGAGGGCTTCGGCCGAGCCGAGGATTTTGGCTTCGTCCTCGGCGATGGGCAGCTTCACCGCCGACAGGCGCGATATGGCCACGACCGCGACGTCCTCCATCAGGCAGCGCCTGGCCATGATCTGCAGCGCGATGTCGTTGGCGCAGACGCCCAGGGTGCGCGGGATAGTGTCGACGGACGCGCTGTAGACGCCGAACGGCCGCAACATGACCAGCTGAAGCAGGAACATGGCCACGGAGCACCCTGGCAAATCGCCCTGCATGGCCTTGACAGCGCAGGAGTAGGCAGTGCCCCAGCGAATCCGCCTGGGGCCAGCGTACATCGTCAAGACGGCCCGCAAGATGGCTGATGTCGACCATGGCAGCGACGATGGCCTCCGCGTAGACCACGGCGAGGGCGCCGACGTCGATTGTGGAACGCCCTGCGCCCAGGGCGAAGTAGGGCCTGGCGTTCGCGGCCGCCCACCTCCTGACGCGCACGATCCTGAGCTTGGCGTAGAACCTGTAGATCGAGGGGAGCAGCACGATGGACCTGAGGCCTCCAGTCGGCTCGGCGTGCAACAGCACGTGAGTCATCATGTCGGCGGTGAGCCATCGGCCCCGGCTCTCTGCCGCCCAAGGCAGGCACACCATCACGGCGAGGGCCTCGTCGGCCAGGGGGAAGAAAGCTCGCGGAGGGAGCGCGTCTGCGGCCAGCCCCGTTCTCCATCGGAACGACTTTGCCGCCTGGCGCACTTCGGCCACTGCAGGGACAGGGAGGGAATCAGCCGACAAGGAACTGGTGAGAGTGGCCAGGTCGTCAGGGCAATCCGCAAGGTGATCCACGTCGCACTCGTTGAGGCCGCGGCCACCTGCGACGACCTCGGGCCGATCGGGAAACAGCTGGGCCTTGGTGGCTGCAGCGGACACCCTGTCGGCCAGCCAGATATTGCTCCAGAAATCCATATGATCATCCGCAACCGCTTGCGGAAGGGAGATGCGGAGGCCGAAGACATCAACCTCGTTGCGCGCCCAGCCCTTCAGCTTCGCCATGCCGAAGATGGGGGCCGCCCCAGTGGCGAGCGCGTCCTGGGCCCACTTGTAGAAGCGCTGGGCCCTCGCAGTCGCTGCCCTGCGTTCAAGCCGCTGTCCATGCTCCTCCACTGTGGTTGCGTAGCCTTTCAAGACGTTGATGCAGCGCTGGCGCTCTAGACCGACCGAGTAGTGTATAACTGGCCATGCCCATGCATACAAGCGCGCACCATACTGCGCGTGAATGTCCTGCCGATGCCCAGGCCGGAGGGCACGAGAGATGCGACGCCAACGTTGAGGATCCTGCTGCTGTCTCTCCATCGAGGCCACCAGGTCAGACACCGCCGTGGACAGGTTGCGCAAATACCTGGCCTCTGGAGCCTGCAGCAGGCCCCCCGATCAAAATCGGCCCACGAATGGGTATCCAAGTGCACTGCGGCGGGGCACCTCGCCCATAGCGAGCTGGCCGATCCTCGACCTGGTAGATGCGGGCAAGGTCCTGCTCGGCGAAGGACATGGAGCTGGAGTAGATGTCGCCCAGCCTCCGCTGTGCCTGCTGAGGACACTCTGGTAGCCCACGACCTGCGCCATGCCGCACCGCGTCGAGGCATGGCTGCTGGGGCGGCGTGTCCACCACTGGCGCAGCGCCCGCATAGCGAGGAGCCTGCTTGGGGAAAGGCCGAGGGACTTGCAGGTGCAGCTGCAACTGGACCCTAGGCTTCGCGGCCAAGTCGAGGCGAACAGGGAAGCGCGGGCGCAGCGCCCACGCGTCTAAGATGCAGGGCCTGCCGCACGCCTTCACGAAGTCGGGCGAGACAAGCCAGTAGTCGATGGTCCGATATGTGCCCGAAACTGGGGATCGGCACGTGCCCTGCGGCGCGGCGGCGACCGCTGTCGCTGGCATGACCCACGAGAAACCGCATATAGTCCTCGAGGTCTTGGGGCTCAGCGTTCCAGCCACCAGCGAAGACGAACGGAGCCGAGAAGTAGCGCGCGGCCTCAGCAATGCGCATGAGCTTCTGGTAATTGACAGCGAAGTAGTCGGCCTGGTCAACAGACTCCATGCACGCGGAACCCACGATGAAGCCCCCTCGTGGACCTGCTTGTACGTGAGAAGCTACAGCCCAGGATCGGAAGATCTCAAAACCGTCATGCACGCCCCCGTGACCACTAAGCAACGCCGTGTGCATATACGCTCCGACGAAGACCCCGGCCCCCGCACTCGGCACTTGCTGCTGAATGGCTGCCATCCATTCTTCCGCGCCCATGTCTGTGCTCTGTCGAGGGCCTCGCCATCAAGTCGAAGCTCCTGCGCGGAGAAGATGAGCGCCCCGCGGCCCCCTCCAGGAGGAAGCGCTACAGCGATGTCCAGCATGAGCCGTTGGACGTGATGATGCCCGTCTGTTGCCTGGCGCCGTGACGCCGCCCGCGCCCACGCTGCGCCCGCAAACTCCCACTGCGCCGCTGGTCCGCCCTCAGCGATCGCCTGCTGGTGGCGGGTCTTGGGAGTAGCTGGGGCTGGTGCTGCTGGTGCTGCGGGTGATGCTGCTGCCGACTGCGGTGGGGCGCTGGCGCCAGCGGGCTGCTCACCCGCGGGTCGGCAGCTGGAGCATCCACTGTCGCAGGCTGGGCAGGAAGGGCTGCACCCAGGTTGCGGACGTGGCCGACCAGCTGCTCCAGGACGGCGCCGCCCACCACGTTGCGGCCCTGGCCCTGCTGGATGGAGGCGCGGGCACCCTGGAGGAGCTGCTGGAGCGCCGCCACCGTGGAAGCCGCCTAGCGAGAGCGCGATTCCTCAATTAATTTCGAGGAGATATCAGGCGGGAGCCGCTGTTGTTATATAAACCGGGGGCCAAGGGCGCAGTTTGGTGAGGAAGACTTTCCTGGATAAAAAACCAGGTGCGAGACCCGGGAGGGGCACTTCAATTGAAAAACACATATGTTACCGGAGGGGTGATCAACAATAATTGCTCTTCCACAATAAGAACTCAACAACAACAACAACAACAACAACAACAACAACAACAACAACGACAACGACAACAACAACAACAACAACAACAACAGTAGCAACAACAACAATAAACAGTTTAAGACTGTTCGCTCTTATCTGCTCGAGTGTCATTCAACGTGTATTTCCCAAACCCTCGAGACCCGCCCTCTTCGTCTTCGATCGTACCCCCTTTGGGGCAAGAGGGACGGACAGGGGACCGACCACGACGACCACGACGACGACGACGACGACGACGACGACGACGACGAGCGAAGCGTGAGCGAGAGCGAGAGCGACATTTGGGCCACGAAGGGCAGTGATGGGGCGGGCAAGGGGGCCACGAAGGGCGACAGCGGGGCCACGAAGGGCACG
>CAUYUJ010014962.1:291940-309440 GCA_963575745.1 Prorocentrum cordatum
CTTCTTTCTCGGCCAGCTGGAAGGCGGCGCAAACAAGAAGCAGTGGCTGGAGGTCATTTTCCAGTCCCGCAATTTGAGAGTGGCGCTGAAATCCTCACCGGACATCTCGCCGAGGCCCGCTTGAATGTCACAGCCGGCACTGCCGCGGGAGCCGCCCTCGGCTCTCGGCCCGCCGCAGGGCGAGCGGGCTCGGGCCGAGGAGGAGGAGGGGGAGGGGGAGGGGGAGGGGGAGGAGGAGAAGGAGGAGGAGGAGGAGGGGGAGGGGGAGGAAGAGGAGGAGGAGTGCCCCCGCACCCCTGCCCACCGCGGCGGGCATGGCCTGCAGCCCCGCCACGAGCTCCTGGCCCAGGCCGAGGCCGGCGGCCGCTCTGCCCAGCTCCTCGAGCGAGACGGCGAGCGGCGGGCGCCAGCCCGCCAGGCTCGGCGTCGCGCCTCCCGGCCGGGCGGCCGCACCCACGGCGCGGCAGCGCGGGCCTCCCCCTCCTAGCGGCGGACCTCTGCCCGGAGCTCCTCAGGCCTGGCGGCGGTGTCGGCCAGGCCCTCGCTGGGCTCGTCGCTCTCATGTTGCTGCTCCTCGCGGGGTCCGCCGCGCCTGCCGCTGCTCACGCTTTGGGCGCCCGACATGGGTGCGGAAAGAATGGGTACAATTCCCCAACGACACATGTTGCCCCAAACCAACAGCGGCCGCTGCTGGGCAGGCGGCCTTCTGCCTCGAATGGACACAGGCCGCGGCGGCGTGGAAAGCGAGTCCTGTTCAAAATGAAGCAGATCCGCTGTCGGGCATTGTACCCCAGATTTCGTAATAAAGGGAGGGGGGTCTCATTTCGGGGGAGGGGTCTCTTCCAGGCTATCTTGGAGGGCCTGGGGGGGTCTGGGGACGATGTTTTGGAGGGTTCTCCCACGGGGGGGGTCTGAAATGGCTTGTCTTGGAGGGTCCAGACCCCCTCCCTTTTATTACGAAATCTGGAGTACCCATTCTTTCCGTGCCCATTTCGTTCGTGCAGACGCGAGAGCTGGCGGCCGCAGGCCTGGAAGCCGGCGAGCGAGCCTGGTGCTCGACGGGGCGGCCCCGGCACAGCTCGGCCTCCAGGCGAGCCTGCGCGGCGCCAGAGCTCGGCGGCCACGGCAGCACGCGCAGGAGCCACCGGCAGCTCGAGCAACCCATCAAGCTGTTGTGACGGGCTCGCTGGGCACGGGCAGCACATCTAGGGGGCCACATGCGAACCCTACCCCTACCCCCCCAACGATTTCTGAGGGGAAGGGTGGGGTTCACTTTGCTCGGGAGCTCCTGGGTGGACATGTTCTGTTGGGTACCCCGCTTGGTTTCCTTGAAGCATGCACTCTCGTAAAGCTGGTACCCCCTACCGTAGACGACTCATGCTGCGTGGAACCCGTGACATCATGGAGAAACCATCTGCAAAAGCGAGGCTCTGCCTGTGGCTGGCGCCGATTCGGCAGCGGGGCTATGGCGACAGCAGACAGTGGAGCAAGAGGACGCTGGACCACGGACCAGCGCACAGCCTGGTCGTGGCTCGAATGAACTGACTGGAAGCAGCCTCCTGCCACGGATCAGCGAATCTGTTTCTGCTCAGAGGACCAAGGGGCCTTGAGCCAAACTGGCTACTGAGGAGGAGGAGGACCAGAAGAATCCCAGGATGGATCAACGATGCTGCAATATACCCTCCCGTCCCAAGTCCTATCCTTACGGATCCCTACAAGCCATTCTTTCTCACACCAAGAAGCGCCCAAGTGAAAGACAAGCGAAGCATGGGCTTGTCATTCGGGCACGAGCCCCGTTGGAGAAGCTTGGAAACCGAACTGCCCAGCATTCTTGCATCGTGAAGTTAAGCGAGGTGTCCAGCGAGAGCGCCGTTTTGCAACCACCCCCATCGGTGTAGCTGCTGCACAGACGTTCCGCTTGTGGCCGTTGGGCTCGAGAAGTCCCCAGCGGCAGCCGCGTATCACAAGAGAACGCCCTTCGTCCGTGCAGCTGTCACCCGTGTTTCCAAGTTGGCCGTTAAGTTCGAACGTGTCTCGAGCGCCCCCTTTTTTTAACAAAAAAAAAAAAAAAAAAAACGCCCTGCCTCAACGCTCGTAACTGCTGCAAGCGTTTAAGACGAATGCGCGCGGCGCAAAAAGCGAGAGCCCCGTTTTGAAATGGGCACGCCCTCCATACACATAGCTGCTGCGAGCGCTTGAGACGAACGTGCGCGGCGTCACGGCGAGAGCCCCATCTTGACAAAGCCCTGCCATCAATCCTCGTCGCCCTCCTCCTCCTCCTCCTCCTCCTCCTCCTCGCTCCTCGCTCCTCGCTCCTCCAACTCCTCCTCCTCCTCCTCCTCCTCCTCCTCCTCCTCCTCCTCCTCTTCCTCCTCCTCCTCCTCCTCCTTCTCCTCCCTCCTCCTCCTGCTCTTATTATTCTACTACTACTACTACTACTACTACTACTACTACTACTACTACTACTGCTACTACTACTACTACTACTACTACTACTACTACTACTACTACTACTACTACTACTGCTACTACTACTACTACTACTACTACTAATAATAATAATAATAATAATAATGATAATAATAATCATAATAATAATACGACCCGTATTATTACGATTAGTCACCTTTGAAATGATACAATATTCGCGTCCCCAGGGCCATAAACCCTAGCAAATTACACCATATGCGTCCCCGAGGCAACAAATCCTTGCAAATTACTGCATATTCGCGTCCCCGAAGCCATAAACCCTTATAAATTATACAAGACTTGCGCCCCCGAGGCCCTAAACCTTCATAAGTTACACAATAGTTGCGTCCCCGAGGACACAAACCCTCGTAAATTATGCAATAGTCGCGTCCCCGAAGCTATAAAACATCGCAAACTGCAAACTACTTAATATTCGCGCCACCGAAGCCATAAACCCTCGCAAATGTATATGGGCCCTCGTGTGAAGTCCCGACATTGCTTCACGTCAGCGTCCAGGCATCCCAACACAGCTCTGGCAAGTCCCATTCTAAGAGAAGGGGGCCCGCGGGAGCGAAGCCCTTACAACGAAACACTAAACTGGCAACATCCGAGACCCTCTTCCAGCAGAGTGGAGGAGGAGTCCTTCTGGTGGGCAAACCTGCACCCGTCCCCCTTGGTGCACATGCCGAGGATGTGGAACTTGCACATCTTCGTCTTCGTGAAGATCACCGTCCTGCAGGAAGAACGGGTGTTTTGTTTTCTCCAGCAGCTTGGGGCTCGCACATGGCCTCGAGTTGGGGGCGCTCCTTTGAGGGCCCTGTTCCCTCGAGGCCTCCTGGGGTCTTTGGAGGTCTTCAAGTCCCGGGGGGCCCCCCCAAGTCTTCGGAGACCCCCGGAGGCCCCACGACAACCAAACGGGACAGAAAAACGACCCAAAAACCCTGACCCTGGAATCTCGACTCTGGCCCCATTCCCCCCTTCCCCAGCTCGCATCTGCTCGACGCACGCTGCTCGGGACGGTCGTCTCGGCTCGTGCAGTCCACTGGGCGCCAACGCGCCCCCCACGGGCATGGCTGCACCGGCACCGAAGAGCTCCCAAGCACGTGCACCATCTGAGGCGCCGCGGGCGCGGCGCGGCGCTCCAGCCGTCCGAGGCCGCTTCAGGGCCTGCTGGAGGCCCTCGTGGGCAAGAGGCGCGCCTGCTTCGCGCCGTCTTGGGTCTCCCGGGAGTGTCTGGGCGCGCTCCAGGAGCCCGTTGGAGCCGTTTTGGAACAGTGTTGGGCCGCCTGGCCCCAGAGGGCCTGTGCTGCCAGTCGTTCGGCTATCTCGAGGCCGTCCTGGCCGTCTGGGGACCGTGGTGTGGCCCTCGGGAGGCCCTATGGAGCTGCCTTGGCTCCCAGAGGGGCCTCTTCGAATCGTCTTAGGCCGAGAAGGCGGAGAGTCTCGAGGCCGAGATGTGCGCAACAAAACCTTGGACCTGGCGTATTTTCAATCGCCGTCTGGGTCCGTCTTGGGTCCCTTTTCGGCCGTCTTGGACCCTCTCGGGGCGCCCGCGAACAAGTCAACCCGATCGGGAATCACGATGTGAGCCAGTCACATTTCCTTATATATAGACAGGGGAAGAGAAAAAGAGAGAGAGAGAGAAAGAAATAAAAAAAATCTAGACATACACGTGCATATGCATATGCGCACGTACACATGTATATGCATGAGCATATGCGGGCATATATTTATTCTCATACGCACCTCTCCGAGGGAGTAGAGCTCAGAGGCGATTAATGCGCACGCGTCCGCGATTTTTCTGGGCGTTTCGCTCGGGACATCCTCGAAATTCTGAAAATCGGTGGCACCCCTCACGCAGATCGTGACGTCAGGGTCCAAAAACACATGGGAATTTCAACATGTTAACATAAAACCTTCAAAAACACATGGTAATTTCAATAATTGTGACCCCGATTCTCAGGGAATGGCGGTTTCGCTTGAAAAATCCTTCCAAAATCGAGCCCCAGACCCCGCCTCGGAGCCTCCTGGGGGCCTCCTGGAACCTCCTGGGGCCTCCTGGGGCTTTCTGAACCTTCTGGCACCCCAGACCCCGCCTCGGAGCCTCCTGGGGGTCTCCTGAAACCTCCTGGGGCCTCCTGGGGCCTCCTGCGGCCTCCTGGAGCCTCTTGGGGCCTCCTGAAGCCTCCTGGGGTCTCCTGGGGCCTCCTGAGGCCGCCTGGGGCCTCCTGGGGCTTCAGAACTACATGCACACAGAGACACAAATCACGCCCAACACATCACACGCTAGACAAACATAACACACACACACACACACACACACACACACACACACAACACCTACAACACACAAAAAGCACGCACCACACAAAGCATACATCACACACACACACACACACGCACAACACTCACAATCCTGGGGCCTCCTGGAGCCTCTTCTGGTATCCAAGTCGGGCCTCCTGAGGCTTCCTGGGGGGTCCTGGTACACACATCGCAAGGTGTGGCAACCCCACTTGCGCTCGAGTGCGACTTCGATGTTGCATTTCACTCCTGCTTCAAACGCCCCTTCAGTTTTTTGTATGAGCCTGGGCACACACGTGCCACTTGTAAATATACACTTTTGTGCGTATATATATATATATATATATATGTATACATATTGGTATTGTGTGCATATGCGTATACATAAGTGAATGCATATGCAAATGCATATGCGCGCGCATATGCGAATGCAGATGTGTATGCATATGCGTATGCGTATGCGTATACATGTACAGCTACATCTACAATTCGCAAATACGCATACACATATGTATATGTTTTGGTATGTATATATAGACATACATGTACATAGACATGTGCACAAACATCAGCAAATACACTATGCACACGTAAACACACATGACTAGACATGCTCGTTTACATGTACACATACAGTTGCATATACGCTTGCATATACACGTACATACAGATGTACACATGCATTGACATATGCCTATGCATGTACTTATAACACAATATACCTATACACAAACATTATAAATATGCATAAGCACATACACATACATATGCATACAGGTACATAGACATGTCCATCCACCTATACGTATGTATATACACATGAACGCACATAGATCTATACATACATACGTACATATGCATATATGCATGCATACCTCTACACATACATATACATAAACATATACACCTAGATATACATGTGCAAATACATGTACGTATACATGTACGTATACATGCACATACACGTGCACAAATGCATGCCGATGTGCATGCACATGTAATATGCACGTGCATGATAATATGTATATACAAATACACAGACGTAGGAATGCACCTATAGACAAAATATCATATATAAATATGCGTGCACCGGTAAACATACCTAAACAAAAATGTATACGTATGCATGTACACCCACACTCCCATAACTATGCATATACAACCACATGTACAAATGCAGAGACAAGCCCGACTCCAAATACATATGCATATGTATGTGAGTATGTGCGTACATATACATATCCGCCACTGTGCACCTGGGCACGGAGTGGGCGTGTCCTTAGGTGCTGGGCCCACTCCTCTCAGCCTCTATCCTCACTCCTGGGAAGTCTTTAAGGAGGGGCCCAGACCCAAAATTTCCAAATCTACTGGGGCTTGGGGCGTCTCGTCGGGGGCTTGTCGCGTCTTCTCGCGTGACTTGTTCGGGCCCAAGAGAGACCCAAGAGGCTCCCGAGACGCTCGTTCTGGAACTCTCTTGGGCGCATGTCGGGCTGCCTTTGAGGCCCTGGGGGCCGGCCCAAGGGGCCAGAATTACTGAAACAACTTCTTTCTTATATGATTGAAACTTTCAAGCACCCCAGACGGCACGTAAGGCCCACGAGATCGCCCCAGGACAACCCAAGAGGCCCCCACGAGCGCCCAAGAGGCCCCAAAGATGGCCCAAGAGGGGCCCAACAGGGGGAACTCGAACTGACATGTCGAGCCTCCCACCCCAAGATGACCTCCGAGATCGCCAGAACGTGCCCTAGAGGCCCCCAAGAGGCACCAAGAGGCCCCCAAAAGGCCTCCAAGAGGCACCCAAGAGGCCCCGAGGAGGCACGCAAGAGGCTCCAATGAGACCCCCGAGAGGCCACAAACAGGCCTCCAAGAGGCCTCCAAGAGGCGCCCCAAAAAGACCCCAAGAGACAGGCAAGAGGCTTCTGATCCATAAGCCAGGCGCGATGGCGAGCTTGGCCGAACACCACGATGTAGAAACATGAATATAAGTACATACATACATACATACATACATACAGACAGACAGACAGACAGACAGACAAACAGACTGACAAGCAGACAGACAGACAGACAGACAGACAGACAGACAGACAGACAGACAGACAGACAGGCAGGCAGACAGACAGACAGGCATGCATGCATGCATGCATGGGTACATACAGACAGACAGACACACACATACATATATACACATGCATGCACATATGCATACATACATACACATACACACATACACACATAAATGCATACACACATACATACATACATACATACATACATACATACATACATACATACATACATACATACATTCATACATGCAAGCATGCATGCATGCATGCATGCATGCAGACAGACAGACAGACAGACAGACAGACAGACAGACAGACAGACAGACAGACAGACACACATACACACTACACACATACACACATACACGCACATACACACATACACACATACACACACATACACACATACACACATCAACATACATACACATACATACACATACATACACATACACACATACGCACATACACATACATGCACATACATGCACATAGAATGTACAGGCATGCACATTTCGATGTTTATATATACATGTTTGTATATGTAGTTGCATACAAACCGAAACCCCGAGACAATGATTGCACTAAGGGGCCAGCATCTCCAGGACTTGCCCAGGCGGGCGCCCGTCCACACTTCGTCGCCGCCTCGTGCGCCGGCCGGCCTCTCCCCGTGGTCGGACAGCGCCCGCCCGTCGCCGCCCCGATGCCACCCCGTGCGCTGGCTGGTCTTTTTGGGGATTCGCCCATTGGCCGCCCGACGCCGCTTCGTCCTCCTCCACCTCCTACTTCTCTTCCTCCTCCTCCTCCTCCATTGTTCCTCCTCCTCCTGATCATCATCATCCTCCTCCTCATCCTCAACTCATCCTCCTCCTCCTCCTCCTCCTCCTCCTCCTCTTCCTCCTCCTCATCCTCCTCCATTCCTTTCCCTCATAAATAACTCCTCCGTGTCGCACCCCGAGGCCGGTCGAAAGGGCGAGCAGAGCGTTTCGCCTGAGACTCTCTCACCACTTAGGACCATGATGCTTGAAAGTTGGACAACAGCTTGACTGATGGAGGGCAGGTCGCTTCCCAGATGTAGCTCTCGCCTTAGCGCCGCGCGCGTTCGTCTCAAACAATGCATGAGCTTTACGGATTGAGGTCAGCTCCTTTTCAACATGTGGTTCTCGCCTTAGCGCCGCACACACTCGCTTTAAACATTTGCACGAGTTTGACTGCTTCTCATGGTTACCGTACCAGACATGATGTCTCGGAACGTTTCAGGCCTGTCAGGGCACAACAGTTCCCTTGATTCGCGGTGTTGAAGTCCCAGGACTGGTGTTGCGACACGGTTCAGGAACGCCAAGACGTACAAGGCAGGTTAACTCGTGGCGTTGAAGTCCTGAGAACGGTGTTCTGGCAAGCTTCAAGATGTTCACACGGCTGTCCCCCAACAGGGCAATCCCCTCAGTGGAAGCTACCCCTGGTAGGGGCCTTTGAAGATGATTCTTGAAGGGAGGATGTATTTCAACATCGCTGGTGATTCTTGGGTTTACACTGGTCCTCCTCCTCCTCCTCCTCGTCGTCGTCGCCCCTCGCGCTGGCTGGCGATTCCGGATTTCCGCCTGGTGGCCGCCCGTGGAAGCCACTTTGTCGAATTAGACCATGCGCGCCACACACGCGAATGTCGATAACAGGCACAATCATACCGCGCCCGCCAGCTCCGTCAATACCGTGCGGGCCACACGAGTGCGTGTCGGCGCGCGGGCACGTCAAACTCAAGAACCATTGGCGCCACAAACCTTCCAGCACGTACGTGATCGAACACACGGTTACACAGAGTGGCATGTGAATGGAACTGTGCCCGGACGTCCAGATTTCTGCGCGCGCGCGCCCCTCCTCACCATCCTCACCGGCACAGGCGTTACCATCATCGTCAATGTCATTATTGCCACCGTCGTGACCATCATCACGACCATCACGATCAACAGCGTCTTCGCCATCATCCCCACCGCCGTCGTCAACATCACCATCGTCACCGTCACCGTCGTTGCAGCTGTCGTCAGCGCCATCACGTATCATCATCATCGCTCCCACGCCCGAGCCATTAATCTGTATGATGAGGGTCCTCTCGCGTCATCACGCCAGGTGGGCTGTGTTGACAAGTTGCGGGTGGGTTGTGCCAACAAGCTGTGGGTGGGTGGGTGACGACGAGCAGCGGAACTGAAAATTCCAGATGCTCCTACCTAATGAATTGCTCCACCCCCATGGTGTCCAGCGAAATATCCACTCTACACCATGCCGAGGACGGAGCCAACGGCCCACGTTCGCATAGTTAGTTGTCACATTCATCAGTTACGTTTGTCCCTTACCCGATACATGAACCATACCACCCCCCAGCCAACCTCATTTTCGGTCTCCCCCACCGGCCCCCTCATTCCTGTCAAATGATACTCTACGGCGCGCACGTGTCAAATGATTACAGAACCACGCCCAGAGAAGTTTGAACAAAGGCTACCAAACAACAACGTAAACCTTGACCACCTGTCATACGAAACCATGCGAGCTACACGCGCTCGTCCCAGCGCACACATGTCAAACCCATTGCAAAAAAAAGCCTTTCTCAAGGCGATTCCATACCTAGGAAAACCCAAATTGCATTTAAAAACTAACCTGCCAGGAATCATGAACGTCTGCGCGTTCGAATTCCCTCGTCATCGTCAGAAACACGATCGCCATGATCATCGCCAGCGTCGTCATTGCCACTGCCATCGTTATCAGAGTCATCTCCATCACTATCACCATCATCGCCGTCATTGTACTGTCGTCGCCATCACCATCGCCATTATCGTCATCGTCATCATCATCATCATCAGCATCATCATCATCATCATCATCATCATCATCATCATCAGTATCATCATCATCATCATCATCATCATCATCATCACTGTTGCCTCCATCGTAATTTCCATCACCACCGCCCTCATCGTCATCATCGTCATCATCGTCATCATCGTCATCATCATCATCGTCGTCGCCATCGTCGTCGTCGCCGATGTCGTCGTCATCATCATCAATCGCCCGCCCGAGCTATGGATCTACATTGTAAGGGTCCTCGCGTTACTGCGCCAGTTTAGTACTACCAAGAAGGTGAGGGCGGGTGGGTGGTTTGTTCGCTCGAGCATTAGAGCTGGCGACTCCAATTATTCTTCATACATATATATAAACAAAAAATGTACAGATAACCCGTACAACAAGGACGCACGATAAAGATGCAAGGACCTTCGGTCATGTCGCCTCTATGCGAGCGGGGCGCGGCCAACAAAAGCGGCCAAGGATGAGCCCAAGGGGAAGGATGCAAGGGTAGCCTGGGAAAGTTGTTCATCCTTGCTGTGTGAGTCGACCGCATTGTCCTTCCCAGAAGACATGAACTCCACCACTCTCCCGAGCCAGGACTTACCAGTTCCCCCTGGGACACAGCAAACTACATACGAGTCAGCCCTTTCGTTCATGTTCATGTTCATATGAGATCATACCATTCCAGCCAGGCCGGTATCGACCAGCACCCCCCTGCCGGCGTTTTTCCCAACAGATACTTCTGCAAGAACCCCTTGCAAATTTCAGTACCACACAGTCCGCACGCGCGCGCACGTGTCCAAACCATACCAAAACACCTCAATGATGCAAGCGTGCGAGCACGAAAAATAGCGAAAATCGGCTTGTCATGAAGCATGAAAATATTACAGGAAATTTGCTCGCGCCTCTTGCTAGAACCAAGCGGAACACTAGATGATTGTAGCAATTTCGCCCAAAAACCCGCATTTTCATTTCACCACGCGATGCATCCGCGTTGACCCAGCATGCGCCCCGTGCACGAATCCGTACCAAAAAAACAATGCGGGCCACACGCGCGGGCCGCCACGCGCGCGTCGAAATCCTTCCAAACCACTTGGTGTTCGGAGCAATTCAAGGCAGAGCCCTTGCAAACACTTTTGTACTTATGAAAATGCGATCCAACAAAAAATCCTTCAGGCTTCCTGCGTTTTCACGAACGCGCGCACTCCCCCGCCATCACCCTCATCAGCGCCGTCGCACCACCACCGTTATCGCCATCGGCAACCGCCGCCTTTGCCGCCATCGTCGGTCAATCCCCTTCGACACTGACACATGGACAGAATCATCATCGCAACCGTCGTCACCAGCATCGGCGCCGTCATTGGCCTTGCCGTCGTCATCGTCACGCTCGCCACCACCATCGCTACTATTACGACGTTCACGTCATCATGGTGCCGCTCCGACCCGCACTGAAGTGCCCGCGCGCCAGCGCGGCCTTTGAGACGCTTTGGGAAGCCCCCAGATTGAAACACCATCGCGGCCGCATCGGCTGTGCCAAACACGCTGCCCGCCTTGCGCGCAAGCTTACGCGCGCCAGCCCGGCCACAGAGATGCACCCGCCAGTGGCGAGCAGTCACCGCAATCGTTGCCCCATGGGTTTTGAAAAGCACGTTGCGGGTGGGACGGTGGGATGCTTGCGCGAGCAGTGGAGTTGACAACTCATTAGGGGCGTTAGCTCGATTTTCGTCAAACAAAACAAAAAATGAATCCACCGCCATCCCCCACCCCCACCCGATACACCCTAGGATAATACTATGCACAACTGACTACTACTGATTGTGCCTCATTGCTCAATTTCTGTATGACACCATACCATCCCAGCTTTGCCGGTATCGTCTCCCCCATGTAATGTAATGCCTTGCACTCGGTAAGTTCAAACAAATAAATGTTTTTGTTGTTGATCTATTAAAAAGATAATGTTATATATAGAGAAAGAAAATTTCGAGAAGCCAGCAAAACAAAGAACAGCAAAAACAGCACACGTCCACACGCGCGCGCAAATGCCGAAATCATACCGAGCCCCCTGGCGATGCCAGCATGTCAACATAAAAGCATCAACAACACTTACGCGTTTCAACTCAAGTGTGGGAATTATTCTGCTTGCGCGCACTGGCCGTGATCTTTGGAAACAGTGAATTTAGCGATACCGTCCAAAACCCGCATTTTCATTTCACCACGCGATGCATCCGCGTTGACCCAGCATGCGCCCCGTGCACGAATCCGTACCAAAAAAACAATGCGGGCCACACGCGCGGGCCGCCACGCGCGCGTCGAAATCCTTCCAAACCACTTGGTGTTCAGAGCAATTCAAGGCAGAGCCCTTGCAAACTTTTTTGTACTTATGAAAATGCGATCCAACAAAAACTCCTTCAGGTTTCCTGCGTTTTCACGAACGCGCGCACTCCCCCGCCATCACCCTCATCAGCGCCGTCGCACCACCACCGTTGATCGGCAACCGCCGCCTTTGCTGCCATCGTCGGTCAAGCCCCTTCGACACTGACACATGGGCAGAATCATCATCGCAACCGTCGTCACCAGCATCGGCGCCGTCATTGGCCTTGCCGTCGTCATCGTCACCATCGCCACCACCATCGCTACTATTACGACGTTCACGTCATCATGGTGCCGCGCCGACCCGCACTGAAGAGCCCGCGCGCCAGCGCGGCCTTTGAGACGCTCTGGGAAGTCCTGATATTGAAACACAATCGAGGCCGCATCGGCTGTGTCAAACCAGCTGGCCGCCTTGCGCGCGGGCTTGCGCGCGCAAGCGCGACCACAGAGGTGCGCCAGCCAGTGCCAAATAGACACCGCAATCGCGGCCGCATGGGTTGTGCAAAACAAGTTGCGGGTGGAAGGGCGGGACGATTGCGCGAGCAGTGTTGACGACTTCAAGTTTTGCAAGGTGGACTCAACCCTACACGTTCCGCCACATAGACCCTCTGGTCCGAAGAATGCAAGACTCTACCCCCATGCCACGGCGGGACTTCACGACTCACCTTCGCAGATTGCATTACCAAGCGTAGTATGCACGATCGCCCGTCCTAAATCTAGACTCAGACCATCCCAGCCATTCCCCGTATCGCAGCCCCCCGAGAACCTGTCAGATTGTCGAAACGAATCTCACTTGAATGATACCATGCGGGCCACACGCACGCGCACATGTCAAATCCCGTCCAAGACATTTGGTGACCCTGTTGATATACATGCGTATGTATATGCGCGTATGCATACCAGCGCGATCAACTCGACACAACGTTTTTGTTATTTGTGTGTGTCGCGCTCTCGCTGGGATCACAGGAAGCCTGCAGGTGTACGCCCCATGCTCTCAAATGGGACCATGGGGGGCCATACGCGCGCGCAAATCGAAATAAACCAACAGAAATCGTGCAGCCGCCAACTCTGCCAATTCATACCATGCGGGCCAGGCGCGAGCGTCTCCGCGCGCGCGCATGTCGAAACCACTGCTTAATGAGTGGCTGCCGGAAGCATTTCAAAGCAGAGGTGTCTCAAGCCCATGAGCAATACTTTTAACCAAAACTAATGTCAAATTGATGCGCGCACACATCCTCATCACTGTCATAAGCACAGTCGCCATCCTCATCGCCAGCGTCAGCATGTCCATCGTCATCTTTACCGCCATCATTTCCATCACTATGACCATCATCGTGGCAATCATCCACACTGTCATCATCAGTGTCGTTATCGCCATCGTCGTTGCCGTCGTCCTCGTAATCATTAAAACCACCATCCTCACCATCATCATCATGATCATCATCATCCTCATCATCGTCATCATCATCAGCATCATCATCAGCATCATCATCATCGTCATCGTCGTAGTCGTCGTCGTCGCCGTCGCCGGTGCCGTCGTCACCATCATCAATCGCCCCCTCGAACCATGGATCTGCATGACAAGGGTCCTCGCGTCACTGCGCCAGTTGAGTGTTGACAAGATGTTGCGGGTGGGTGGGTGGGTGGGTGGGATGTTTGCTGGAACGTTGGGGCTGGCGACTAATAATTGCACCATGTAGGTTGCATCTCACAGATTGCACTAGATGCGTTAATTACATAGATTAGAGCACGTAGATTGCAACACCTAGCTTGCAACGCATAGACAGCACCAAGCAGCTTGCACCGCACAGCCTGCACCGGGTAGACTGCACCACAAAGACTGCACCCCATAGAATGCACATCGACAGGCGCAAGCAGTCACTGCTTGGGGCCCACGCTGGCAAACAAACATCCACACTAACACACACACACACACACACGCTGTGCATACACGCTTGATTACATACGCACGACAATAGACATACTGACAGAGCTCCACATCCCCAAAGCTCGACGCCGCCGGCTGACGTCGGAGCGTCTGCCGAGGGCAGAGTTCTGACATCTGCAGATGGCCGAACGAACCCCGGGTAAGGTGGACGAGGGGAGCCAGCACAAGAGCAATCGACAAAGGGCTGATAACCTGTTTGAGAGAAAATGAATGAAGGGGCAGTGGGACACACAAATAAATTGACACAAATAACAGGATTCCCCATATTTTCCATATTTTCTTGGTTTTCGTCTTCCCCCCCACTTCCCATATTTTCCCATATTTTCTGGGGAATCAACGATTAATTGTGTCTGTGTTTGTTTTCTCCTGAATAAAATCAGAGAGCCACCCCTACCCGAGATCCGTGGGACGAGGACGAGAAATGTTCTCACCTCGCGCACCAAAGGGTAACGACACTTCACCCGACCAGAATCCGTTCAGAATCAGCCCCTGGACCCCTTCCGGGGTCCATCCTGGGCAGTTTTTCATCCTGCACCGTCTGTTGACGGCCCCGGGGCCCGAAACGGTCCTCCAGGGGCAGAAAGTTTGTCCTTTTGTTTTTCTCGACCTTTCATCCTCGATTGACGCCGACGCCGCCAACGCCGACACCGACGCCTGATCAACACGGGATGAAGGGGATCCCATCTCAGGGGTAAACAGCCATGTGGTGGGTTGCAGAAACCCTTAATCCAAAATCGTTGCCCTCTCTTGGGGGTCATGCTTTTACTTCCGCTGGCTTCCGCCCAGAGGCGCTAGTCTCGCTTGACTTCCGCCAGCCTTCCGCCGTCTTCCGCCGAGAAAAAAAGGCCACGTCCTCCGCTCCTCGGATGCGAGACCCTTTCTGGAACGCCCCACGTGTCAATACCCAGGCCGAAAAACCCAGGACGCCAAGGTCCGGAGACCGCCCGCACCGAGCGTCCTCTCGGCGGGGTCATCGTCGTCCCCCGCGGCGGCCCGCGCGACCTGTTCGCGCGCGCGCGCGCCGCGTCGCGGGCGGAGGCGCGTCGTCGGCTCAGCGGCGCGCCAGAAGAGATCATCATATTCTCCCAGCCAAATTCTCCTCCTCCTCCTCCTGCTCCTCCTCCTCCTCCGCTGTCAGGCCAGCGTATTTTGCAAGTCCCTGCCACCGCGGCCAAGCGGTGCAGCCTGGGCGCCGTGTGGCACCTCCTGCATGAGGTGCACCGCCGATGATGATGCGGAGGCGGGCGCCCGCGGTTCACAGCTTACAAACACCTTGGTTGGAATGCTTTTTGCCGCGGGCACACTGCTCGACGTTTCAGGATGAGGTTCTGACGCTGGGTACCGCTCCGTGTTGGCTTGCTGGGTAGGCCCAGCACTGGACCGACCCCGTCCATGGTGGGGCCTTCTCCCGCCCCGCCTGTTGGCTGGGAGGAAGCTGCCAGGGGGCGACCTCACCCTGCGGGGTGGCGGTCGCTGGTCCAAGGCTCCGGGTCCTGCCTGTTGCTTCCTATTGTTGGTTTCCCCCCTAAGGCACGGCGCTTCCGGCGCTAATGGGGGCTAGCCGATAATAGAGGGCTGGAGGACGGATTCTGCTTGTGCCTGCTTCCTCTTGTAAACGTGTGCTCGATTCAAAGGGAGACTTTTTGGCAGTGTTATGTGCCAGGGCGTGTTTTGCCGGCCCGAGACGGGCGTTCGGTTCTGCCCTTTGGGGGACTTCGGACATCCTCTTCCTCCTTCTCCCCCTCCTCCTCCCCCTCCTCCTCCTCCTCCTCCTCATCCTCCTCCTCCTCATCCTCCTCCTCTCCTCTTCCTTATGAATAACTCCTCCCTGTCGCACCCCGAGCCCAATCGGAAGGGCGGGCCGGGCGCTTCGCCTGAGACGTCCTTACCCTTTATGAGCCTGAAGCTTAGAAACTGGCAACAGCTTCACAAATGGAGGGCGGGTCGCTTCCAAAATGTGGCTCTCGCCTTAGCGCCGCGCACATTCGTGTCAAACTTGAGATGCCCACGAAGCCTGCACGAAACTGGAATTCGACTTTCTTCTGACGCGCGTGCGACACTTTCCATTTGCTTGTTTGCAGCCGCTACCGCCTGCACGTCCTGCTTGTCCTCCTCCTCCTCCTCCTCCCCCTCCTCCTCCTCCTCTCCCCTTCTCCTCCTCCTCCTCCTCCTCCTCCTCATCCTCCCCCTCCTCCTCCTCCTCCTCCTCCTCCTCCTCGTCCTCCTCCGCCTCCTCCTCCTTCTCCTCCTCCTCCTCGTACTACTACTCCTACTCCTGCTCCTACTCCTACTCCTCCTCCTGCTCCTCCTCCTCCTCTTCCTCCTCCTCCTCCTATTCCTCCTCCTCCTCCTCCTCCTGCTCCTCCGCCTGCTCCTCCTCCTCCTCCTCCTCCTCCTCCTCCTCGTCCTCCTGGTCCTGCTCTTCCTGCTCCTCCTGCTCCTCATGTTCCTCCTGCTACTCCTGCTCCTCCTGCTCCTCGTGCTCCTGTTCCTCCTGATGTTAATCCGCCCCATCCTCCTCCTCCTGCTCCTCCTCCTCATCATCCTCCTCTTCCTCCTCCTCCTTTCAGTTTGTTATTGTTATTGGTACGACCAACTGTACTATGATTAGTTTTAGTATTAGTAGCATGCGCATTGTTGTTGGTAGTATGTGTCGTCTGATTATTGATTTTAGCATGATTCGCTGTGTTGTTAAAGCAGTAGTATGATAAGAATATTAGTATGAGCACTACTAGTAGTACTAACATGAGTATGATGTATTGTCAGTAGTATCAACAGTACTACCAATGTCAATATTAATTGCAGTACTGATGATAGTGCTACTATTATTAGTGGTATTACGCATTCTATCAATAATATAGGTAGTAGTCTTATTAGTGATAGCCGTATGACTAATATTCATAATAGTAGTTGCCGTCGTCGTCGTCGTAGTAGTAGTAGTAGTAGTAGTAGTAGCCGTCGTCGTAGTAATAGTAGCTGTCGTCTTATTCATAGTACGAAGAGTAGCATGCCCCATAATATTCTTGCTATGTCTAATATTATCGCTATACTACTTTGAGTATGCGTATGAGTATGAGCTTTCGTAGCGGCATGATTCGCATTACTCTGATTAGCATTGGTAGTCGCATGCTTGGTATTAGTATCAATTGTGACAGTACTCATACTAACAGTGCCGCTGCTGATAATAGTAGTAGCCGTACAAATAGTAGTCGTATCAGTGACAGTCTTCTTAGTAGTGTTAACACTCATCGCATTCGTCTTCTCATCAGTCGTACTCGTATTCGTCGTCTTCTTACAATGTTTCATAGCTGTCGTGTTCGTAGCATTCGGGTGCGCCCGCTTCTAGGTAGTATTAAGTTTCGTCGTCGAAACAATATTACTATTAGCAGTATCATTCGTAGTAGTAAAAACTATTGTCGCACGCCTTCGTCGTATTACACGTATGCGTCTTATTATCTAACATAATGCTACTCGTCTTATCCGTATTATACTATTGGTCTTTTGCTTA
>CAUYUJ010014962.1:314440-364468 GCA_963575745.1 Prorocentrum cordatum
TGCACGTCCCTCACGCGTTTCGTGGCCCCATAGGGAGCTCCACCGACAGCGGCACCCACAACGCGTTACTCAAAATTGCATATGGTTGGGTTCTTCGCAAGGATAAGTTGAAGGATTTGGGGCGTGTGCTTCTTATCTGCATTTCAACGGCCCAAGACGGCCCAAGAGGCCCCGAGATCGTCTTAACATAGCCCTTACGGCCTCCAAGACGGCCCCATGACGGCCCCATAGGCCCCCAAGACGGCCCCAAGAGGGCCCCAAGACGGCCCAACAGGCCTCCAAGACGCCCAAGACGGCCTCCAAGACGGCCCTGGGGCGCCCCCAGAGGGTCCCAAGATGGCCCAGAGAGGCCCCCAAGACAATACCCGAGGGCGTCAGACGGAACAGAAGGCCACCAAGATTGTTCCAAGATGGCTCCAAGATGACCCTAGACGGCCCAAGAGGCCCCCAAGAGGTCCCCAAGACGGCCCAAGGAGGCATCCAAGAGGGCATCCAGGAAGGCCCGAAGAGGAAAATAGTATTGATGCCATTTAACCCGGAGAAGCAATTAAGGAACCCCCCGGCGTTATCATTAGCACCGCGCCGTAATTAAATAATTATTTAGGGGGGGTTTTCGCCGAGCGATATTATTAGCACCGCGCAAATGGAAGGAAACTAAATAATTCCAGCGCCCCGCCTCGGGTGGCATCCCAATTAGAATTGTAATGAGAATAAGAATACGAATACGAATAAGGAAAAGCTGAGAAAAGCTAAGGAAAAGCTTAGAAAAGCTAAGAAAAAGCTGAGGAAAGCTCCGTGGGACCCGTGCGATCTGGTGTACCCCCTCCTGGTGCCAGGATAACGCTTCCGGGTGCCGGGTGCGTTATCCTTTCACCAGAGAGGGGGGGGGGTTCCTTAATCGCTTACTCGGGTTAGGTGTTTGAACGATGTTGGTATTGGTTTATGTTCGGCCTTCCAAGGGCCCGAGGCGGTCCAAGAGTTCCCAAAGTTCGTCCCGATGTCGCCCAAGAGGCCTCCAAGATGGCCCCAACACGGCCCGAAAGGCTCCCAAGACGGCCCAAGAGGCCTCCAAAACGCCCACGATGGCCTCCAAGACTGCCCTGAGGCGCCCCCAGAGAGTCCCAAGATGCCCCAGAGAGGCCCCCATTACGGTGTCCGAGGGCGTCAGACAGTCCAGGAGGCCACCAAGACGGCCCAAAATGGCTCCAAGATGGCCCAAGACGGCCCAAGAGGCCCAGAAGAGGTCTCCAAGACGGCCTAAGAGGCCTCCAAGAGGGCCTCCAGGAAGGCCCGAAGAGGCCGAGATCATTGATTTTCCATAGGCTTTGGAAGGATGTTGGTATTGGTTTCTGTTCGGCCTTCCGACGACCTGAGACGGCCCGAGAGTCCCCAAAGTTCGCCCCCATATCGCCCAAGAGGCCCCCAAGGCGGCCCCAGAACGGCCAAACAGGCCCCTAAGACTGCCCCAAGAGGGCCCTAAGACGGCCCAACAGACCTCCAAGACGCCCACGATGGCCGCCAAGACGGCCCTTTAGCAACTCAACAGGGCCCCAAGTCGGCCCAGAGAGGCCCCCATGACGGCGTCCGAGGGCGTCAGACAGGCCAGGAGGCCACCAAGACGGCCCAAGATGGCTCCAAGATGACCCAAGACGGCCCGAGAGGCCCCCATGAGGTCTCCAAGACGGCACAAGAGGCCTCCAAGAGGGCCTCCAAGAGGGCCTCCAGGAGGGCCCGAAGAGGCCAAAATTATGGATTGCCCATAGGTGTTTAAAGGCTTTTGGGCATGTGATTATTCTCTGCTCTTCGATGGCCGAAGACGGCCCAAGAGGCCCCAAAGTTCGCCCAGATATCGCCCAAGAGGCCCCCAAGGTGGCCCCGGCACCAAGAGGGCCCCAATACGGCCCAAGTGACCTCCAAGACCCCCACGATGGCCTCTAAGACGGCCCTGGAGCATCCCAAGAGGGCCCCAAGTCGGCCAAGAGAGGCTCTCACGACTACTTCCGACGACGTCAGACGGGCCAATAACGCCCCAAGATGGCCAAAGGATGCCCCCGAGAAGCCCCCAAAGGCACCCAGGCCCAAGAAAGCCCCCAAGATGCCTCCAAGAGGCTCCCAGGAAGCGCCCAGGAGGCCCCAAAAGATGCTCCAAGAGCCTCCCCAGAGGCTCCGAAGATGCCCCCTCCTTCTCATCGTCCTCCTCCTCCTCCTCCTCCTCCTCCTCCTCCTCCTCCCCTCCTCCTCCTCCTCCTCCTTCCTCCTCCTCCTCCTCCTCCTCCTCCTCCTCCTCCTCCTCCTCCTCCCTCCTCCTCCTCCTCCTCCTCCTCCTCCTCCTCCTCCTCCTCCTCCTCCTCCTCCTCCTCCTCCTCCTCCTCCTCCCTCTTCCCCTCCTCATCCTCCAGATCTACCCCGCCATCCTCCCCCAACTTTTCCCCGATTGGTTTCCACAACGGCTGGGGAAATTCCTGGCCCGATAGTTTGGCAAAGCTATTGCCAGAACACTCGGCCAAATGGGCCATCCCAAAAGGCAGGGGGCGGCGGTGAGTCGCCGTGCGTCTTCGATACATCTACTTGTACATTACATCCGAGAAAACCCAATCAGTGGATGATTTGAGAATTAATACTATGGATCTTGAGATCGATTGTGAGATCGATAATGAAATCGCTAGCGGAATCGATAGTGAGGACGATTGTAAGGTCGATCGTGAGACCGAGAATGAAATCCATTCAATGAGATCGATAATAAGATCGATCGGGAGATCGCTCATGCGATCTCTAGCGAGATCGCTTGTGAGATCGATAGGGAGATCGATTGTGAGATCGATGGTGAGATCGATAGAGAAATGGGTAATGAAATCAATGGTGAGACCGATCGATAAAAAAATCGACCAAGACCCCGGGAACCCGGGAACCTCGCCGCCCTCCGAAATCGGCCCGGAACCCGGAACCGGGAACCCAGGAACCCGGAACCGGGAACCCAGCGTGCGACCAAAATCGGCGGGAAACTTGTGCCAAATCCTTCAACTTCCGCGAGGACCCCTTCAGTGCAAGCACTGATTGGGGAATATACACATACCTATACAAATGCATGTATACATACACACATACCTACCTGCACGTGCACATGGGCATGTACATGTACACGTATGCATACGTATACATGCACATATGCAGGTGCATGCACATGCACTTGTATATATACATATGTGTATATACATATACATATATATATATATATATATGCAAATGTACACAAATGCATGTATAAGTACACATGTACATAGACACATGTATCGATCACGAGAAATATACATGTTCAAATGCGTATACATACAACTGAACACACATATGCATACACGAACACTTAAACATATACGCAATGTGTACACGTCCATACACATCAACAAGCCCATAGGTATATGTCTCTACATCGACATAAACATAGACAGTTATGAACACATTACCCGCATACCTATACATCGACGGAAACGTATACACATGCAACAAAACAACTACGTATACGTACACGTCAGCATACAAATATACCATATATATACACACACACCTCATCGATATATGAATATGTGAGCATAAGATATACGTATGCGTGAACATGTACATGCACATATCCATATACGTATACATGCGCGAGTACATACAGATATACATACATAGTTACATAAGCATACAGTTACCTACACATAAGCACTGACACAAGCATGCACAGATACATCGCTATAGACATAAACGTATACAAAAACCTGTACATCTCCATATAGGCATGCATAAACAGATGTACATTACATATACATGTCAATATAAAATATGCATTTCAATGTACATATGAACATATATAGGTACATGTACACGGCCATACATGTAGATACACATGTACATACATAGACACGCATACACATGCATATGAATGTACATCGATACATCTACATGTACAACTAAACCTACATAGACTTATACACATCCATATGTACATACATATACAAATGCAAACGCATGTGCATTTTCAAATGTATATACATGTGCACATACGTATACATACACATGTACTTATACATACACATATAATGTATACATAGACGTACGAGTATACAAGCACTTATGCATACACATGTACACATGCATTGGCACATACATATATATATATATGCATACAAATGAACCGATGCTATACGTATACATGAGCATGAACCTGTCCACATATATATATATATATATCATTATACCTATACCTATACATACATAGGCACATACACATGCACGCATGCTTAAACATATATGTGTAAATACATATGCGTATACATATGCAAATAACTATTCGTATGCGTATGCATACACATATATACATATGCATACACATGCACGCACACACACATACACAAACATCTACACATACACATACACATACAAATACAGATACACATAGACATATACACAAACATACACATATACATCGGAGGTTGGGGGGTGAGTCCGAGGTGAAACGGAGACCCCCACTACCGGGAAATCGATTTCGGTTTCGGGTTCGTGTCGTGCGTGCCGTGCGTGCGTGCGGGCGAGGCGAAGCTGGGTGGGCGGGCGAAAAGAAATCCTCCTGTGGCTGGGCCGCGGCCGGACCAAATGTAACTCCTCCGGCGGCCCGTGCCGCGCGGTGCCCCGCCAGTGTCCCGCGGGTGTCCCGAAATCCTCCTGTGGCTGGGCCGCGGCCCGACCAAATGTAACTCTTCCGGCGGCCGGTGCCGCGCGGTGTCTCGCCGGTGTCCCGCGGGTGTCCCGAAATCCTCCTGTGGCTGGGCCGCGGCCGGACCAAATGTTTCTCCTCCGGCGGCCGGTGCCGCGCGGTGTCCCGCCGGTGTCCCGGTGGTGTCCCCTGGTGTCCCGTGGTGTCCCGTGGTGTCCCGTTAAGTGAGATCAATCGTGATATCGATAGTGAGATCGATACTGAGATCGATGTGGTGCCCCGAGGTGTCCCGTGGTGTCCCGTGGTGCCCCGTTGAGTGAGAGTGAAATCGATAGTAAGATCGACAGGCGTCACGTGGTGTCCCGTGGTGTCCCGTGGAGTCCCGTTGAGTGAGATCGATAATGAGATCAATACTGAGATCCATGTGGTGCCACGAGGTGTCCCGTGGTGTCCCGTGGTGTCCCGCTGAGTGAAATCGATAGTGAGATCGATAGTGAGATCGACAGGTGTCCCGTGGTGTCCCGTGGTGTCCCGTTGAGTGAGATCGATGGTGAGATCGATCGTGAGATCGATAGTGAGATCGATGTGGTGTCCCGAGGTGTCCCATGGTGTCCCGTGGTGTCCCGCTGAGTGAGATCGATAGTGAGATCGATAGTGAGATCGAGAGGTGTCTGTCCCGCGGTGTCCCGTGGTGGTGTCCCGTGGTGGCCCGTGGTGTCCCGTGGTGTCCCGTTAAGTGAGATCGATAGGAAATCGATAGTGAGATCGACAAATGTCCCGCTGGTGTCCCGTGGTGTCCCGTGGTGTCCCGTGGTGTCCCTTGGTGTCCCGTTGAGTGAGATCGATAGTGAGATCGATTGAGTCAGATGTTGGTGCCCCCCCCTCTCCCCCCCCCCACAACCTCCTTATCACCCGAAAGGTGGTCGTATAAGTATACATATACATACGATATACCTTTTGACCAACGGAGCCACGAACACTGCCAGAACAACACCGTGACTCTGGGCCAGGTCCACTCATCTACAAGAGCAAGTGAAAAACGGTTGCACCCACGGTGAAGGCACGGTTCTGCGGCTTAGAATAACAAATCCTCGTCCCCACTCTGCCCGGCCGATCAACATGCCGCTGGCCAGTCACCACGCAGGCTCTACCAGCGCATTCTTCTTTTCCATTCGATCAGAGTTCGTCGGGTAGCCCTGGAAACCGGCGGATTTACGCCACCGAGCCCCGAACCTGCAATAATATATAATCTTGTGGGCGAAGCACTGGAAAGGGCTGATAGGCGCTGAACGGGGGGTGAGAGGTCTGGCGTAAGACAGGCCTGGTTTTTTGTCCACGGGACCATGTTGGAAGCCGCTAGGTTACAGGCAAATGTCCCAAACCTGACCTCTCGCGCACCTTCCGTTGGTCTTCGGGACTGAGGCTCATTTGGTTGATCCCGCGCTTGCGAGAAGGTGGCACACGGGAACCCCGTACATGTCTTCCTACACAGCCAGAGACGAAACACCTGCATAGACGTCAACTTGCGAAGGCCTGCGCGGATGCTTCTCGGACGAGGCGATGAGAATCGAGAGAGGGAGAATTGGGACGAGGAAGAGAAGTTGGAGGAGGGGGAGCAGCAGAAAGTTGGAAAAGAAGGATGACGAAGAGGAAGCAGCCGCAACCGTGCGGGCCCGGCGCACGGATCCCAGGGCGACCGCGCCGTGGGATGGGGCAGCTGGCCGGGAGACACTCCTCCTCCTCCTCCTCCTCCTCCTCTCCTCCTCCTCCTCCTCCTCCTCCTCCTCCTCCTCCTCCTCCTCCTCCTCCTCCTCCTCCTCCTCCTCCTCCTCCTCCTCCTCCTCCTCCTCCTCCTCCTCCTCCTCCTCCTCCTCCTCCTCCTCCCTCCTCCTCCCTCCTCCTCCTCCCTCCTCCTCCTCCCTCTCCTCCCCTCCTCCTCCTCCCTCCTCCTCCTCCTCCTCCTCCTCCTCCTCCTCCTCCTCCTCCTCCTCCTCCTCCTCCTCCTCCTCCTCCTCCTCCTCCTCCTCCTCCTCCTCCTCCCCCCCGAAAAAGAGGGCGCCTCTCGGAAGGCAGACTTTTACGTCCGCCAGCCATCCGCCGCCCCCCCCCCGCTGGCTGCGGAGCCGCCCCCGCGCTGCTTCCGCCGGCCTTCCGCCGGCCTTCCCCCGAGGAAGGGGCGCCAATGCTCCTCGACCTCTCGAGATCGAGGCCCTCGACGAGCCCTTCGAGGGCCCTCTTTCTCCTCGAGATCGAGGCCCTCTCGAGATCGAGATCGAGGCCCTCTCGAGATCGAGATCGAGATCGAGGGACCTCTCGAGATCGAGGCCTTTTTTCTCCTTCTCTGGAGGCGCCTCGACGAGCCCTTCGAGGGTGCCCAGCCTCAAAGGCTCGGCCCGCGCGCGCGGACGGCACCGCCCTGGTCGAGGTCGGGCCCGCCGGCGGCGTCTCACCGCGCTGCGAGCCAGCCCGCGCGACGAACTGTCGCAGGAGGAGGGAGGGAGGGAGGGAGGGAGGGAGGGAGGGAAGGAGGAAGGGAGGGAGGAGGGAGGGAGGGAGGGAGGGAGGAAGGGAGGAAGGGAGGAAGGGAGGCAGGGAGGCGGGAGGAGGAGGGAGGAAGGGAGGGAGGGAGGGAGGGAGGGAGGAGGTTGATGATGCGACGCGCGGTTTCGCAGGGTGCGTGCTCGAACAGTGCGGCTAGCCGGTGGGTGGCGCATGGGACCTCACGAGGATCCACCACTGACGCCACCACCGGCTCAGCCCCCAAAGGTGAAGATCGCGCCACGGAGTATGCCTCCTGCGCTCCACGGAGCTCGACGCGCATGCTCCTGCCTGGCGCGCTCCGCGCGGCGGGCCTTGGCAGCAGCATGGTTGGCCTCGATGCGGGCGCGCTGGGCCTCGCTCAAGACGGGGGGAGGAGAGGGAGAAGGGACGACAAACGACGTCAACGACGTCGGAGTAACAGGAAAGGAGAGAGGATGTGGAGGGTCAAAATGACCAGTGCCTATGAAGGCAGCCGCCTCAGCCTCGGCAGCATCGTCCGTAGCTGCAGTCTGGGACGCTATATATCGCTGTTCGTCGGGAGGGAGGAGGAAGGAGGGAGGAGGAGGAGGAGGAGGGAGAAGAAGACGGAGGAGGAGGGAGAGGAGAAGAAGGAGGAGGGAGAGGAGGAGGAGGAGGAGGAGAGGAGGAGCAGGAGAGAGGAGGATGGGGGAGGAGGAGGGGAGTGAGGAAGAGGAGGAGAAGAGAAAGAGGAGTGGGAGGAAAAAGAGGATGGCGGACACGTCGAAGCAAAGCTCGAACGACAACATTCAGTATCGCACAAAATCTCCAGTCGCCGAGCAGCGCGGAGTGGGGGGAGAAGCAGAGATGCGGAGGACGAGGGAGGAGGAAAAAGGAGGAGGCGGAGAAGGAGGGAGGAGGAGGAGGAGGAGGAGAAAGGAGGAGGGTGGAGGAGGAGGAGGAGGAGGAGCAGGAGGAGCGAGGAGGAGCGAGGAGGAGGGAGAGGAGGAGGAGGAGGAGAGGAGGAGGAGGAGGAGGAGGAGGAGGTGGGAGAGGAGGAGGAGGAGGAGGAGGAGGAGGAGGAAGAAGGTGGAGGAGAAGGAGGAGCAGAAGGAGGATGGAGGAGGAGGGAGAGAGAGGGAAGAAAAAAACAAACGCGGAAAAAAAAAGAAGAGGAAGTGGGGGAGGAAGAGGAGGAGGAGGAGGAGAAAGAGCAGGAGGAGGAGAAAGAGGAGGAGGAGAATAGATGGCGAGACACCGGAGCAAGCTCGAACGACAACATTCGGTATCGCACAAAATCTCCAGCAGCCGAGCAGCGCTCCGCGGAGGGCGGAGGGGGGAAGCAGGCACGAGGAGGAGGAGGAGGAGGAGGAGGAGGAGGCGGAGGCGGAGGAGGAGGAGGAGGGGGAGGAGGCGGAGGAGGAGGCGGAGGAGGGGGGAGAGGCGGGAGGTAGGGAGGAGGAGGAGGGAGGAGGAGGCGGAGGAGGGCGGGGGGGGAAGCAGGCACGAGGAGGAGGGGGAGGAGGAGGAGGAGGAGGAGGAGGAGGAGGAGGAGGAGGAGGAGGAGAAGGAGAACAAAGTCGTCCCAGCTCTCTGGCGGGATGCCTTGCTTGGCCAAAGAATGTTAGGGGGAAGGCGTCCTCAGGGGGGCCCAGAAAAGCCTCAAAACGTCAGAGGACCTCGAACCTCGACTCTTCTTCCCCCCTCCATCCATCCATCCCCCCTGGACCTCTCCTGGGGCGCGTTCCGACCAGGATTTCGATGCAGGTCCAGCCGTAGCGATGACAAAACATGCTGGGGGCCCGAGAGGCCCAAAAGCCTCCAACGAAAAACAATTCAGACGAGGCATGGGTCCCACCGACCTCCCTCCACCCCCTCTTCCTGGAGGAGGGAGTCTGCTTGTGCGAAACAGGGAAGGGGGGAGGGAGAGGGAGAGGAGGGCACGGAGGAGGGGGAGGAGGAGCAGGCGGAGGAGGAGACTGAAGAGCAGAAGGAGAGGGGGCGGGGCGGGGGAGGGAGGAGGAGGAGGAGGAGGAACATGAAAAGGAGGAGGAGGAGGAGGAAGCGGAGGAGGAGGAGGAGGAGGAAGAGGAACGAATAGCGAGAAAACCGAAGAGACCCAAACGAGGGGGAAAGACGAAGGAGGAGGAGGAGGAGGAGCAGGAGGAGGAGGGAGAAGGATAACAGGGCAGAGGGGAAGAGAGCGAGGATGAGGAAGAAGGAAAAAGGAGGAGAGAGGAGGAGGGAGGAGGGAGGAAGGCACCTCCCCCTACTCACCCCTCTTCTCCCCCCCCTCCTGGAGGCGGGGGGCCTGCTTCTGCGAGGTCCACTGGATGCGCCTCCTCGGCATGGCGGCGCTCTGGGCGCGGTGGCCTGGGCCCCGTCCAGAGGGGGGCAGGGGGGCGGGCTCTGGGCCGCGCCGATCGCTCCCCGTCCTCACTCCAAGGACGAAGCGACGACCAGAACAGACACCCCACGACAAAAAATATCACCCTACCAAAACTAGTAAACGCCAACAACAACAACAACAACAACAACAACCACAACAACCACCACAACCATCACAACCACAACAACCACAACCACAACAACAACCACAACAATAGCAACAACAACAACAACAGCAACAACAACAACAACAACAACAACAACCACAACCACAACAACAACAACAACAACAATAATCATTTTACCCGAACGCTCAGTGTTCTCCCCAGTGCCAGGGTTTTCTTGCGACACCAGCCAATACCCCCACTTCGTGGGGGGGCCGTTCAAGCTCTACCAAATATCCAACGACTCTTCGAGACCACCCACACCCAGCTTCCCGCCCTATGACGTTGGGACACTTCACTTCGTGGCGTGCGGACGACCCTGGCTACTACACTGGCGTGGGGTACACACCCACAGAGGTTGATCACATCTGTTACATATGATGTGGTACACGGTACACGTGAGATGGTACGCAGTGCCAAGATAGGTGGTCACATTTTTGGGGCAAATTCGTGGGGATGCGATTACAGAAGTACATGTGTTACACTGATGTTATACAGTCCCAAGGATGACGCATGCTTTGCTCATAGACTCATGGCGCTATGATCCTAACTCTCAGTGCCCAACGCGCGCGTGCACAGCCAGACGGAGGGAGAGAAACACATGTATACAAGGTTCGTGACATACGCACGGTCCACCATGTTGTAAACGATCGCATGCACGGTAAGTTCTGAAATTATACGTATGTACAAGCAGACATGCGAGGGAGAAAGGGCGATGGCCATCGACAGTTCCAATACGGGGGCCTCTTGGAGTCCTCTTGAAGCCTCTTGGGACCATCTTGGGCGCCTCTTTGGGCCTCATGGACGCCTCTTGGGGCCATCTTGCGCGCCTGTTGGGGCCATCTTGGGTTTTAAAGATTCATCAAGAGACCGCGAATGGATTTCGAGATTTTTCGGATGAGAAAGTAGTGCGTTTTCATATGTTTTCTGAACATCGCATCTTGAAATTATTGAAAACCCATTGTTTTTGGCAGGATTTCGACATGCGCGCGCGGCGGCCGCGCGCATGTGCACTTCGTCTCATTTTTTGCAAGGGATGGTGGCCCTCGCAGGCGCGCAACCGTTGTTGGAGAAGTTCAAAGCACCTGTAGAAGTAGCACGCAAAGACCCTTTTGACAGAAATGTTTAAAAAGTGGGGGTTTTCCTACGAATATGCAATGCTATCCATAATAAATGAAATCCGCAAGAGCGCGCGGAAGGACATTTGACAATTGTTTTCTGAGGAAAACATTTGGGTTTTTGAGTTTTTATGTTAAAATCGTTACGAAACCTCCAAGGTTTTGGAAGCGATTTCGTCTGCGCGCACGAATGTCCACTTTGACCGTATCCATTTTTTGCAAGGGATTTCTTGAAATTTGATCAAGTAAAACAAGAATTTTCATTTCATAGTGTCATATTGTTTTGCAAGGGAAAAACGAGCGTCAACAAAAAACCGGCAATTTTTCTGCTCATCTACTTTTCTTGAAGCTTTCGCGAAAAAAGATGAAAATGTTAGCTTGGCGCCCTAGGCGCGGCGCAGAGGCGCGCACCAGGGGGCCCAACAATAATAATCTTTAGACATGTATATATGTTAACAAGAACAACAACCAATCATTTACCGAACCGCTCAGTGTTCTCCCCAGTGCCAGGGTTTTCTTGCGACACCAGCCAAGCTACGACTCTTCGAGACCACCCACACCCAGCTTCCCGCCCTATGACGTTGGGACACTTCACTTCGTGGCGTGCGGACGACCCTGGCTACTACACTGGCGTGGGGTACACACCCACAGAGGTTGATCACATCTGTTACATATGATGTGGTACACGGTACACGTGAGATGGTACGCAGTGCCAAGATAGTTGGTCACATTTTTGGGGCAAATTCGTGGGGATGCGATTACAGAAGTACATGTGTTACACTGATGTTATACAGTCCCAAGGATGACGCATGCATTGCTCATAGACTCATGGCGCTATGATCCTAACTCTCAGTGCCCAACGCGCGCGTGCACAGCCAGACGGAGGGAGAGAAACACATGTATACAAGGTTCGTGACATACGCACGGTCCACCATGTTGTAAACGATCGCATGCACGGTAAGTTCTGAAATTATACGTATGTCTCCAAGTGCAGCAGACGGAGTACCAGGTCTCCAAGTGGCCAGCGTTCTGCACTTGGACAAGCGTGTCTTTGGATGAATACTGCAGTAGCCACGCCGTTGCGACCCTATCTGGCACATACAGTGGTGGATCCAACTGTCGGAGCGCCCGGCATAATTTGAAAGCGGTATTATACTCAATGCCCAGGTGGCGGATGGCAGAGCCGTGCTGCTCCTCCAGCTCCTTGGCGCTAGAAATACTGACCGTGCCAGTCACAACCCGATACTTGGCCCACCAAGTCTTGCACGCCTGGTGACTAGCATTGATACCCTTTGCCCGGAGCGCCTGATGCAAATAATACGCACTCTCGCAGTCGGCCAAGGGAGGCCGCGACAGCTCAGGGCCATACTGCTCGTGAAGGTCTTTCGCCGTCAAAGCCATGATCCAAGAACACAGGCGATACCTTGATCCGAGATGGCTACGGATATGTGCGTCAGCAGTCGGGGGCCTTCCTGGGGCCGCTTGGGGTCCTCTTGGGGAAGGGGGGAAGCCTCCTGGCGCGGTTTGGGGTCCACTTGAGAGCCTTTGGGGGGCTCCTTGGAACCATCTTGGGGCCTCTTGGGGGCTTATTGGACCCTCACGGCGGACTCTTGGGGCCTCTAGAACGCCTCCTGGGGCCATCTTGGGGGTCTCTTGGAGCCACCTTGGAGCCTCTCTGGAACCTCTTGGGGGCCTCTTGGAGTCCTCTTGAAGCCTCTTGGGACCATCTTGGGCGCCTCTTTGGGCCTCATGGACGCCTCTTGGGGCCATCTTGCGCGCCTGTTGGGGCCATCTTGGGTTTTAAAGATTCATCAAGAGACCGCGAATGGATTTCGAGATTTTTCGGATGAGAAAGTAGTGCGTTTTCATATGTTTTCTGAACATCGCATCTTGAAATTATTGAAAACCCATTGTGTTTGGCAGGATTTCGACATGCGCGCGCGGCGGCCGCGCGCATGTGCACTTCGTCTCATTTTTTGCAAGGGATGGTGGCCCTCGCAGGCGCGCAACCGTTGTTGGAGAAGTTCAAAGCACCTGAAGAAGTAGCACGCAAAGACCCTTTTGACAGAAATGTTTAAAAAGTGGTGTGTTTCCTATGAATCCGCAAGAGCGCGCGGAAGGACATTTTGACAATTTGTTCTTAAAAAACCATTGGGTTTTTGATGTTTTTATGTTAAAATCGCTACGAAACCTAAGGTTTTGGAAGGATTTCGTCTTGCGAGCGCGAATGTCCACTTTACCTTATTTTTTGCAAGGGATTCTTGAAATTTGATCAACTAAGAACAAGAATTTTCATTTTCTATTGTTTTTTGCAAGGGAAAACGAGCGTCAACAAAAAACCGGATCCGGGGGTAATCCACTTTTCTGAAGCTTTCGCAGAAAAATGATGAAAATGTAGCTGCGGCCTAGGTTTTGGGCGGGGGGCGTGCACCAGGGGGTCCAACAATAATAATTCTTTAGAAGGAATAATGTTCAACAACAACAACAACAACAACAACAACAACAACAACAACAGCAACAACAACGACAACAACAACAACACCAACACCAACACCAACACCAACACCAACACCAACACCAACAACAACAACAGCAGCAACACCAACAACAACAACAACACCAACAACAACAACACCAACAACAACAACACCAACAACAACAACAGCAGCAGCAGCAGCAACAACAACAACAACAACCACAACAACAACAACAACAACAACAACAACAACAACAACGATAACATCAGCAACAACAACAACAACGACAACAACAACAACACCAACAACAACAACGACAACACACATCTGCACAGAGACGGCACGGAAAGATGTCAATCGCGAAAACAAAGAGGCATACCGAGGCGGCAAGACGACGGGCGCGGCAGGCTGACGACGCAGGCATAGGAGGGCCGAGCTGGGCACCCTGTCTATGCAGCGGGTCTCGCGAAACGCACTGCTGCACCCTTGGCTCCAGCAGGTGCTTCGATGTGGCGCCTGCGCTCAGGGCCTCTGCGCTTCATATATGTACGGGGTGGAGGCACTGTACCTTCGGGAGGTGCCCGCTCCTGCGACATACTTCTGGCCATCAGTTGGCCCTGACTGGCCGCCGGCCAATGATCTTGTCCTGAGCGTGGCACGGTACATGTGGGAGGTGCCTGATCTTAGGCCGCCGCTGCGGCCTCACTCTCTCTCTCTCTTTGTTTTCCCTCTCTCTCTCCCTCTCTCTCTCTCTTTCTCTCTACATATATATATATGTATAAACATACTACGGCGTCCTAGTGACTCACCTCGACGCATGCTGACTCGCTCGCCTCCTCCCCTCTTCCCCCTCCCCTCCCTTCCCCTTCATTATCCCCTGCCTTTCCCCCCCACCTCACCCATCTCCACCCCCTCCTCGCCCCCCCTCCGCCTCCATCCTCGTCCCTCACCCTCACCCTCCTCATGCTCTTTCCTCCTCCTCCTCCTCCTCCTCCTCCTCCTCCTCCTCCACCACCACCACCTCCACCCCCCCCCCTCCTCCCCCCTCCTCCGCCCTCCTCTCTCCTCCAGGTCCTACCCCTCGTCCTCCTCCTCCCTCCTCCTCCTCCTCCTCTCCTCCTCGACCTCTCCTCGTCCCTGTCCCTCCTCCTCGACGTGCCTCCTCCACCTCGTCGTCCTCGTCCTCGTCCTCCTCCTCGTCTCTCCTCATCTCCTCCTCCTCTCCTCCTGCCGTCCTCGGTTCTCCTCCTCGTCCATCGACCTCGTCCTCACTCCTCCTCGACCACCTCCTCCCCCTCCTCTCCGTCCCTTCCCCTGCCCTCCCTCACTTCCTCCCTCCCTTTTGCTCCCTCCCTCCCTCCTCCCCTCCTCCCTCCTCCACGGAGTGCGCACAATGCGAAGCCCCTCGGCCAACAATCCACTTCCGATACAGTTCCTTCCACCTCCTCCCTACTACTCCCTCCTCCCACCTCCCTCTTCCCCTCCTTCTTCTCCATTTCCACCTCCTCCGCCTCCCCTCCTCCTCCTCTCCTCTTGCCTCCCTCCCTCCCTCCATTCTCCCCCCCCACCCCTCCCTCGCTCCCTCTTCCTTCCTGCTCCACCTCGCCCTCCTCGACCTCCTCGGCGTCCTTCCGCGAGTCCTGAGTGAGGCTGGGAACTCACCTTGCCTCCCCGTCCTCCTGGTTCTCCTGGTCCCTCCTCCTCCTCCCATCCTCCTCCTCCCTCCTCCCTCCCTCCCTCCTCCTCCTCCTCCTTCTCCTCCTCCTCCTCCTCGTCCTCGTCCTCGTCCTCGTCCTCGTCCTCGCCCTCCTTCTCCTCGTCCTCCCCCTCCTCCCCGTAACCATATTGTCTCAGGCTGGCTCGAACTCCCCCTGACGAGTCGGGCGGTGCGAGCATGGTGGCTGCGGGACTCGCCCCATGTGTGTGTGTGTGTGTGGGTGTGTGTGTGTGTGTGTGTGAGTGTGTGTGTGTGTGTGTGTGAATGTGAGTGTACGTGTGAATGTGTGAATGTGTGTGAGTGTGTGTGTGTGAATGTGTGAATGTGGGTGTGTGAGTGTGTGTGTGAATGTGTGTGAATGTGTGAATGGGTGTATGTGTGAGAGAGAGAGAGAGAACAAAAAAAAGAAAGAGAGAGAAAGAGAGAGATAGAGGGGCGATCGGTTGTGGGCAGCGGGGCCGTCAGGATGCAGCGGTGGTCGCGCGCGGCGCAGTCGGCCGACAACCTCGTGAAAAAGTTTGTGGGCGAGCTGGCATCCGCGAAGAAGCAAGCCAACATCTTGCACGACCATGTCGTGGCACTGTTCGGTGAACCCGAGGTGGGATCGCGCTTAGCGGTTTGTGCCCCCGCGCTGGCTGCTTTGCCGGTCGGGCGGACGCCAAGCGACCTCGACCGGCTACGCAGCCCTGCGCGCGCACGCGATGGGCCTCGACGTTGGCACTGCTGGCGCGCTCAAGTCAGCGCTGCTGGCGCGGCGCGGCGCGGCGGCGTGAGGTGAACGGCGATGCGGATGAGCAGACTGAATGGGACCTCGCCGCGAAGTCGGGCGCTGTGCAGGCTGCTACGAGCCCGCCTGGGGAGCCAATGAGAGACGACGTGACGCTGCGGCGTTCGTGTGGAACGTGGAGGCCCCCCTAGTCTGTGCCTGCCGAAGGGCGCAAATTCACGCTCGGCGGCTTGTTGTGCACCTGCGGCACGGTGGCCTCGTCCAACTGCGATTGGGAGCCGTTGGGGGCCGCTGTGGATTGCCCGACGAGGCCCGTGGAGCATCCGCTCGCGGGTGAGACGGCCGACGGGGAGGACTGGCGTCCAGTGTAAGCCCAGGATTCATCAATGATGCTGGAATAAACCCTCCCCCGAAGCTCCGTTTTCAGAGGCCCCTACAAAGATTCGTTTCCACTCAAGGAAGTGCCCCGCTGGGAAAGAACCGTGTGAAAATCATGAGACGTGCAAAAAAAAACGTTCTCGGAACTTCAATGCCGCTAATCAGCCTGACTGTCGCGTCTTAACGATCCCGAATCGCGCCACAACACCACTCCTGGGACTTCAACACCGCGAATCACCGTAACTGTTGCGCCCTGACACCCGTGAGTCGCTCCAGAAGACCGTTTCTGCTTCGTTAACCATGTGAGTCCGTGGAACTCCTGCAATGTTTCAAAACGCATTCGCGGGGCGCTAAAGCGAAAGCCACATTTCGAAAAAGGACCCACCCACAATCCGCGACGCTCTTGCAACTGTTGAAAACGAATGCGCGCGGCGTTACGGCGAGATCCACATATTGCAAGCGGCCCGCCCTCAAACCGATAATATCTTGAATTTTTCTTGAAGGAAACATGTGCGCGGCGCTAAAGCGAGAGGCGCATTTTGAAACCATCCGCCCTCCATATGTATGTGAAAATGCTGCCAAGTTTAAACGTCAGGGTCATAGAAGGCGGGGAAAACCTCGAGCGAAATGCCCGGCCCGCCCTGTCGCCCAGCCTCGGGGTGCGACAAGGGGGAACCATTTGTCAGGTCAAAAAATCCACCGCTCCAGGCGCTGACCGGCTGCCACTGAGCACGCGCCAGTCGAGGGCCACGGCGCACGCGTCCTACAAAGAAGCGGAGGAGTGGATCGGCACGGGGAGAACCGTTCGACTTGCGAGTCGGCCGCCTCCGAGATCCGACGCGGAGGGCCCCCCCGGCGCCGCGCGCCCGGCGCCGATCGCCATCCCGCCCCCCGGCTTCTGCCTGCAGTGCGCTGGCGAGATGCGAGAGGGCGTGGGGCGAAGGCCTCGGGGCCCGGGCGCGGCGCCGCGCGAGGCCTCGCGGACCGCGGCTCGGCGAGGCGATCCTCGGCGGGCGCGCGCCACAGCGTCGCGCGCGCCCGCGCGCGCGTTGGCGCTGGCTTCGCTCGCTCCGCCCCGCTGGCAGCCAGGGGCCCGGGCGCCCGAGGGCACCGCGATGGGTGGATAGGGTCACGGGCATGTCGGGGATCAGATTAAGAATGATGAAAAAAGTTTTCTCATGGTTCTAGGCCGCTTGCGGGCCGCGCGGTGCTGAAGTTGAAAATGCTTCATGGTGGTTTTGAAAATGGCCGCGCGCGCGTTTAAAATAGTTTCGGTGTCAAACTAGCAACTTGGCGCGCCCGCCATTGGAAGGTATGATTACGCGCAACGCGGCCTTCGCTCAGGGGTGCCAGGGCAAGTGGCGCTTGATCCTCCTTCCCACTCTGCCCTGCAGTAGGCGGTACGAGCCAAGGGCGTTTGAGCCTTCTCCGTGCCTCTTCACACGCAGCCCGAGCTCGGCCTTTAAGCGCGCGGGTGTCTTTTGTTGGGCTAGTTGGAACTAGAGGTTGCGTCTCGAACCGAAAGAGCCAACATGTTTTGCCCCACCAATTACCGATGCTACTGCACGCTGCTGGGGCCGCCGCCCACGAAGGCATCCCCAGGTTCGCGCCGAGTCCGTCACATGTGAAACGTGCTGCGTTTGCAGGCTGGCCCGCGCCGAGTCCGTGACATGCGAAGGGTTTGACAACTCGGCGCCGCGCCGAGCAAGCTATCGTGCCCCCCCTACCCTCCTTATCGGCAGAAGCAGGGGCGCGTGCAAAAGGGCACTTGTTTAAGTTGTTGTATTTGTTCAAGTTTGTGCCTAGCAGCTCCGCGAAACTACTGCAGCGCGCGCCTGTGCAGTCCATCGCTGTGTGTGTTGGGTAATTCGTTATTTTCCCTCCCCGCTCTGAGGTCGCCGCCCTGGGCGGCCGAATGACGAGAAACTTTGCTCAAACTTGCGCCGCAGGATGTGGAGTGAGAAGATATGGTACGATGCGGGATCGATTGCACATGTCTGCGGTAACTGCATATGCAACAAGGGAACGATTTGGGGAGACTCGTGGCCCGTCAAAGGAGGAGGACCATGAGCAGGAGCAACTGCAACAGGCGTGCGTCTAGGCGCGCGTGGCCCTGCCACTGCGTCAAAGAAAAACCGTGGTGACTATAATGATTATGGACGACCGGGGGGGGGGCAGCTGCTTTGGCATTGGCGGTGCGCGCCGCAGGCATCAGGATATCTGGACAAACCGCGGGTGCAGCTGCAGGAAATTCTTCCTGCCCTCGCACTTCCGCTCGTTCGCCAGCGAGACCTCCGTGCTTGTTTTGCGTGCTCGGTCGCGCCCGTGTTTCTTGCCCACAGCCACCTGGCACTCCATCTGAGAAATGGCCCCGGCCATGTGTCTCTGGAAAACTGTGCATGGGTCCTTGTTGGTGAACAGCCCCGGGATCGAGAAGTGCACCAACTCCAAACCTCGCTTTTCGCACTCCGCGATCGCCTCTTCCTGCGCCATCGAGCGGCGGGCCAACCGCTTCTCGTCGGGCACCACGATCCGCTTGATGCCGCGCTTCTCGCACCTGTCCACGAAGGCGGCCACGCCCGGCCTGGACAGGAACGGCGTTGAACCTGGGGAAGCAAAAAAAAACTCTACGACAAATTCGGCGTGCGATTTTGCAGTTATTCGCCGCGGGGGCGGTGGAAACATGAAGGCCGGGGGGGGGCGCTTGCTGTAGCAATTGCGTAATGTAGCGTCTGGCACGCTAACAAATCCAGGGTTTCGCGCCGATGGGCGATGTTACTTTCGGAAGAGGACGCGACGCGCCACATTCCTCATCCAATGCCCCTGCGGTGTGTGGGGGCGTTGTGGCCCCGCCTTCCTGGGACGTTCTTCAAGACGAGCGTTTCCTGGACGGTGGGGGGGTGCCGCGTCCATGATAGCGTGTCCAGAAAAAGCTGCCCCCGCGCTGCTTGAGCCGCGAAAAAGCAACGAATGGCTACAGTTGGGTGGTCCACGCTTACTTCTTCCGGTTGCCACGGGCCTCCCAGGGATCCCCGCCGGCCCCCGCTGTCAGTCCGCCGCAGTCTATTTGTGACTTCTGTCGGGCGACACGAACCTCCCCTGGGCCGTCGCCCGTAGGCTGCACGTACTTCCGCGGCCTCCTGCGGGCCGTCGGCCGCAGGCTGCGCGTACTTCCGCCGGCTGCCGCCGACCTCCCGCCAACGTCTGTTGGCAAGAGCGTCCGCCTCTCCGCCAGCTCTGGCGGGCCCTCAGCCGGCGGGCCCCGCCTACTCCCGCCGACTGCCGCCGACCTGCCGCTTGCTCCTGCCAGCGCAAGAGCCCCCCCTTCGAACGGCCCCCACGGACCGTCGGCCAACTTCTGGCGCCGGCCGCCAGGCTGTGCCAGAAGTCGGCCCAGGACTGACTTCTGGCGCGGGCCCGCGTCGGAAGTCGGTCCTGGACCCACTTCCGACGCGGGCCCGCGTCGGAAGTCGGTCCTGGACCGACTTCCGGCGCGCCCTTCTGTCTCCGCCCCAACCCTCGTCGGCGCCGTCGCCGGCGTTGCCCCTGCCGCCCTCTAGCGTTTTCAAGCCTCGGCGGGGCCCGCGCCCCCCCTCGCGCGCCCTCCTTCCTCCTCACTGCCCCCTCCCCCAATTTTCCTCCTCGCCCCCCTCCTCGCCCCATTCCCCCCTTCCCCCGCATCCCCATCCACCGCCTAATTGTATTCCTCCTGCTCCTGCTCCTGCTCCTGCTCCTCCTTCCCTCTCCTATCTGCCGCGCCTGCGGCGTTCGGGCACCGCGCACCATATGTTTGTTTCGTTTTCTGGCGCCCGCGCCATGCCTGCCAAGATGAAGGCGGCTGCCACGACACGCGCGTCGACGATGACGAACGTGGATGGCGCCAGCGTGCCGCGGCAGAAGGCACAGATAACGAAGGCGGCCAGGGGCGCCCCCCCCCCACCGCCAAGGAAACGCTCGTCTTGAAGAACGTCCCAGGACGGCGGGGCCAGAACGCCCCCACACACCGCAAGGGCATTGGATGAGGAATGCGGCGCGTCGCGTCCTCTTCCGAGGGTAACATCGCCCATCGGCACGAAACCCTGGATTTGTTAGCGTGCCAGACGCTACGCAACGCAATTGCTACAGCAAGCGCCCCCCCCCCGCCTTCATGTTTCCACCGCCCCCGCGGCGAAGTACTGCAAAATCGCACGCCGAATTTGTCGTGGAGATTTTTTTTGCTTCCCCGGGTTCAACGCCGTTCCTGTCCAGGCCGGGCGTGGCCGCCTTCGTGGACAGGTGCGAGAAGCGCGGCATCAAGCGGATCGTGGTGCCCGACGAGAAGCGGTTGGGCCGCCGCTTGATGGTGCAGGAAGAGGCGATCGCGGAGTGCGAAAAGCGAGGTTTGGAGTTGGCGCACGCCTCGATCCCAAGGCTGTTCACCAACAGTGACCCATACACAGTTTTCCAGAGACACATGGCCGGGGCCATTTCTCAGATGGAGTGCCAGGTGGCTGTGGGCAACATGAAACACGGGCGCGACCGAGCACGCAAAACAAGCAGGGGGGTCTCGCTGGCGAACGAGCGGAAGTGCGGGGGCAGGAAGATTTTCCTGCAGCTGCAACCGCGGTTTGTCCAGATATCCAGATGCCTGCGGCGCGCACCGCCACTGCCAAAGCAGCTGCCCCCCCCCCCCCCGGTCGTCCATAATCATTCTAGTCACCACGGTTTTTCTTTGACGCAGTGCCAGGGCCACGCGCGCCTAGACGCACGCCTGTTGCAGTTGCTCCTGCTCATGGTCCTCCTCCTTTGACGGGCCACGAGTCTCCCCAAATCGTTCCCTTGTTGCATATGCAGTTACCGCAGACATGTGCAATCGATCCCGCATCGTACCATATCTTCTCACTCCACATCCTGCGGCGCAAGTTTGAGCAAAGTTTCTCGTCATTCGGCCGCCCAGGGCGGCGACCTCAGAGCGGGGAGGGAAAATAACGAATTACCCAACACGCACAGCGATGGACTGCACAGGCGCGCGCTGCAGTAGTTTCGCGGAGCTGCTAGGCACAAACTTGAAACATGATGGACCCACGAACCCGGAAAGGGATATAGACATGTGCAGCATGGCCACGTTTTCACGATACCCAACTGGGCGACACCTCACGAAACATCCCACGAGACACCTCACGAAACATCCCACGAGACACCTCACGAAACATTCCACGAGACACCTCACGAAACATTCCACGAGACACCCTGCGAAACATTCCACGAGACACCCCACGAAACATTCCACGACGACAGGCAACCACTCAACCAAGGCGGTGTGGTCGTGCTGGGGAGTGGTCGTGCTGGGGTGTGGTCGTGCTGGGGGGTGGTCGTGCTGGGGGGTGGTCGTGCTGGGGGGGTGGTCGTGCTGGGGGGTGGTCGTGCTGGGGCGTGGTCGTGCTGGGGCGTGGTCGTGCTGGGGCGTGGTCGTGCTGGAGTGTGGTCGTGCTGGGGTGAGGTCGTGCTGGGGTGTGGTCGTGCGTTTTTTCGGTTGTGGTACTTGCCGTGGTGGAGTAGTGCTGGGGTGTGGCGTGCTGGGGTTGGTCGTTCTGGGGTGGAGTCGTGCTGGGTGGGGTCGTGCTGGGGTGGGGTCGTTTGCTGGAGTGTGGTCGTTGCTGGGGGTGGTCGTGCTGGGGCGTGGTCGTAGCTAGGGTGGGCCTCGTGCTGGGTGGGGTCGTGCTGGGGTTGTGGTCGTGCTGGGGTGTGTCGTGCTGGGGTGGGGTCGTGCTGGGGTGGGGTCGTGCTGGGGTGGGGTCGTGCTGGGGCGTGGTCGTGCTGGGGTGGGGTCGTGCTGGGGTGGGGTCGTGCTGGGGTGTGGTCGTGCTGGGGTGGTCCGCACCCTGTGATTTATCGATCGGGTCGTGCTGGGGTGAGGTCGTGCTGGGGTGTGGTCGTGCTGGGGTGTGGTCGTGCTGGGGTGTGGTCGTGTTGGGGTGTGGTCGTGCTGGGGTGTGGTCGTGCTGGGGCGTGGTCGTGCTGGGGCGTGGTCGTGCTGGGGCGTGGTCGTGCTAGGGTGTGGTCGTGCTGAGGTGTCCCGCACCCTGTTATTTATCGATCGGGATTTCAAAAACAAGCGTTTCGCTTGAGACATCCTCAAAGTTTAATCCGCCGGCCTCCTTCGACCTCGATATTTATCGGGGAAAGAATCCGCCGGCCTCCTTCAAGTTGGGCACGGGGGGATATGTTTACATAGAAAAAGAGAACCCTGGGCCCGCGCCCTTTCCGGGAAAAATACAACAACTTAAACAAGTGTCCTTTTGCACGCGCCCCTGCTTCTGCCGATAAGGAGGGTAGGGGGGGCGCGATAGCTTGCTCGGCGCGGCGCCGAGTTGTCAAACCCTTCACATGCCGCGGACTCGGCGCGGGCCAGCCTGCAAACGCAGCACGTTTCACATGTGACGGACTCGGCGCGAACCTGGGGATGCCTTCGTGGGCGGCGGCCCCAGCAGCGTGCAGTAGCAACGGTAATTGGTGGGACAAAACATGTTGGCTCTTTCGGTTCGAGACGCAACCTCTAGTTCCAACTAGCCCAACAAAAGACACCCGCGCGCTTAAAGGCCGAGCTCGGGCTGCATGTGAAGAGGCACGGAGAAGGCTCAAACGACCTTGGCTCGTACCGCCTACTGCAGGGCAGAGTGGGAAGGAGGATCAAGCGCCACTTGCCCTGGCACCCCTGAGCGAAGGCCGCGTTGCGCGTAATCGTACCTTCCAATGGCGGGCGCGCCAAGCTGCTAGTTTGACACCGAAACTATTTGAAACGCGCGCGCGGCCATTTTCAAAACCACCATGAACCATTTTCAACTTCAGCACCGCACGGCCCGCAAGCGGCCTAGAACCATGAGAAAACCATTTTCATCATTCTTAATCTGATCCCCGACATGCCCGTGACCCTAGGCCCCTCCCGAGCCCACCCTCCCAGGCCACCCTCCCGGGCCCACCCTTCCGGGCCACCCTCCCGGGCGGTGCCCTCCCGGGCCCGCCCTCCCAGGCCCCACCCTCGGAGACCTCACCCTCTCGGGCGCCACCCTCCTGGGCGCCACCCTCCCGGGCCCCCGGGCTACCCTCCCGGGCCACCCTCCCGGGCCCACCCTGCCGGGCCACCCTCGGGCACCTTCCCGGGCCCCACCCTCGGAGACCCTCCCGGGCCCCACTCTCCCGGGCCACTCTCCCGGGCCACCCTCCCTCCCGGGCCACCCTCCCGGGCCACCTTCCCGGGCCACCCTCCCGGGTCACCCTCCCGGGCCCCCCTCGCGGCCCACCCTCCCAGGCTCCACCTTCCTGGGCCCCACCCTCCCCGGGCCCACACTCCCGAGCCCACCCTCCCATGGGCGACCCTCCCGGGCCACCCCTCCGGACCACGCCCTCCCGGGCCCCACCCTCCGGGCCACCCTCCCGGAGCCCACCCTCCCGGGCCCACCTCCCGGGCCAACCCTTCCGAGCCACCCTCCCGAGCCGGGCCACCCTCGCGAGCACCCCCCGGGTCCCAACCCTCGGGGACCCCTCCGGGGAAACCCTCCCGGGCCACCCTGAGAGCGCGCCACCTTCCCGGGCCCACCCACCCGAGCCACCCTCGGGGACCCCCCCAAGCTTCACCCTCGGGGACCCTCCCGAGCGGCACCCTCCCGGGCCACCCTCCCGGGCCACCCTCCCGGGCTACCTCCCGGGCCACCCTCCCGGGCCACCCTCCCGGGCCACCCTCCCCGGCCCACCCTCGCGGGCCCATCCTCCCGGGCGGTACTGGCCTACGCCCTTGGGCGCACCCTCCCGGGCCCACCCTCCCGGGCCCACCCTCCCGAGCCACCCTCCCGGGCCACCCTCCCGGGCCACCCTCCCGGGCACACCCTCCCGGGCCCACCCCCCCGGGCCCACCCAGCCGCGCTACTTTCCCAGGCCCACCCTCCCGGGCCACCCTCCCGGACCCCACCCTCCCGCACTCGCCCTGGGGGGCCCTCCCGGGCCACCCTCCCGGGCCATCCTCCCGGGCCACTCTCCTAAGCCACCCTCCCGAGCCACCCTCCCGGGCCACCCTCCCGGGTCACTCGACGGCCCGGGCCACCCTCTCGGGCCACCCTCCCGAGCCACCCTCCCGGGCCCACCTTCCCGGGCCGCCCTCCCGGGCCCACCCTCCCGGGCCACCCTCCCGGGCCCCACCCTCGGGGACCCTCCCAGGCCACCCTCCCGGGCCACCCTCCCGGGACCCTCCCGGGCAACCCCTGGGCCAGACCCCCGACCGCACGTTGGTGGACCGGGGCTCCCTGCGCACACTTCGGGAGCACCGAGTCGACGCCGAGGGCGCTCAGACCGCCGTCAGGACGATCCACGACGACGCCGATGCCGACGACGACCCCGACGACGACGACGCCGACGACGACGACGTCGATGCCGACGCCCAGAAAAAAGATTGGCCCTCCACGCTTGAAACGGCTGCAGACTTCTAGAACGACTACATTCTGAAGAGGACCCGCCCTCCATCTTTGAATCCACATCGGTGCCACGAAAGTTTGTCCCGTCTCGTGGTTCCACCGAGACACGTTTTAGGCGGGGGCGCCGCGGCGAATTCGAGCTGGAGAAGTGCCGACCTTTACTTTTGAGGAAGTCCTTGGCGGGGGCGCCATTCCGAAATCGAACCAAGGGGTGTCGAATTGGGCGGTGGGTAACGGCCGGATGTCTTGTCGCGCTCGCGGCCTGTGCGCGGCTTCTTCTTGACCGCCTCGTCCGGGCTGCGGTTCGCAAATTTCAAGTGATGATGCAACTGCAAATTATGTTCGGTTGTCCACGCGTGACACATTCCTGAGGGGTTTCTTTGATCTGGCCGTCGCGAACGTCAACAGGGTGAAGTGCTGGGCGTAATCCGCAGCCCTTTTCCCGGAAAAGGCCCAGGCATGCGGACGCCGCAGATTTCCGATTGAGTGCGTTCTTCCCGAAATCCAGAGCGGGGCTACTTCAAACCAAGCATTTCCTCGAGGGAAGGAGGCATGGGGGAAGAGGAGAAACTGGGAGAACGAGGAGACATGGGGAGGAGGAGGGAGGAGGATGAGGCAGGAGGAGGAGCGGGCAGGAAGAGAAGGAGGAGACAGGAGGAGTTAAATGGGGGGCGCAGGTGATTCCCAGGCATGTGGGGCCCTACCATGGGGGCTGTATCGTTGGAGTAATTATTTGTGGCACATCAGGGATCCACATAAACGCTCAACATAGTCATGGGGCACCGACTGCATGCTGAAGGCCTGTCTAATACAATATCTTCCCAGCGTCGAAATCGGCAGGACCGTCGCAAGATTTGATGCCGAATTGTTTCGTTGCGTCTTCTCGTTGTCGAGACACCGCGTCCGGCGATAGCGCCGCCATGATGTTTTTGTTCCAGCCGTTGCTCGTCAAATTCGTTGCCGTCGCATCTCGGGCACAGCCACATTTGCTTCCCAAACATCAGTGCCACGCAACATTCGTGTCCTTCTGTGGCAGGTGTAAAAACCATGCCCGACATATTCTTTCGGGGCCGATTGTGCATTGCTTGGGCGTCCTTACGAAACACATATCGGATGGATCTTGGGTTTGGGGGTTATTTCTGGGCCCCATTGCCATGAAGTCACTTTGGAGGTATATTGGAATCGATGTCAAATCGGGTTGGTGCCATGAGGTCGCTTGGGTTTCAGACTTATAGCATGGGGCCATTGCGGGGTGGATCATCAGGCCGGGGCGTACGGAAAATCAATGTTTGATTTGTGTATTAACTTCCATGCGACATCCCACAATTGCTTGCAATTTTGTCAGCTGCCATGGATTTCCGCATTCATCGCGATCTCCTACGCAGCACGGCACGGGAAGGGGAAGGCGACGAGGAAAGGGTGAGGGAGGCAAGGGGAGGCGTCCACATGTCGGAGCTCCTCTCCGTCGAGAAGGGCCGAGCCGTGGACCGCGGGCTCGCCTGCCTGCGCAGGCGCGCCGCCGCTTGCCAGATCGCCCGTGGGATCTCCTGGCGGCGGCGGCACCTGGGCACGGACCGGAACCTCAGCGACGCGGGGTCCCGGAAGCCGCTCCACGGCGTGTGCCGCCCGGGGCAGCGGCGAGTGGGAGGTCGGCCTGGTCGGCCCGGCCTCGACGCCGCTCCCGCCCCGCAGCCGACCCTGGCGGAGGAGGGGCCGCCGCCGCTGGCCCCGCGCCGCCGAGGCAGGCGCCCGCGGGCTGGGCCACCCCCGCCGCCACGAGGCCCGGGAGCCATCGGGCGCTGTGGGCCGCGCGCCAGGGCCGGCGGCGCCGCTGCTGTCGCCGCGGGCGCCCGCGGCCAGGGGGGGAATCGATTCAGACCCTTGTCGTCGCACCCCCTGGCCGCCTGCCCGCGGCGACCCTTGCCGGCCGCGGCCGCGCGCGCCAGCCCCGCCGGGGCCGGCGGGCGCGCACGGCAAGCACGGGCCGCGGCTCCCCGCCCCGCGGCCCGCCTGCTGCAGGCGCCTATCGTTTGGGCGCTCGGCCTGGCCGAAAAGGACCGAGAGGTCCTCGCGGGCTGCCGGCTCCTCCGCCAGAGCCGACCTTCGCCGACGGACCGGTTCGGGCTCCTGCGCTTCGGCTTCGTGGACGTCGTCGCCTGCCCGATCGACATCAAGTTCGGGGCCTGGGGGGACATGCTTCGGCCCGCCATCGAGTCCGTCGTGCGCAGTTGGATCGTGTCTCGCCAGGTCTGGTGCGTGCACTCCGGGACCCCCTGCGCTCCTTGGTCAGTTGCCCGTCGGGGTGCCAACGATGCGTCAGCTACTCGCGCTGCTCGGCGGTGCGCTCATGTCACACTTCGCCTCCTCCGACTGCGCGTTCAACATGGCGTTCGTTGGTCTCTGGAGAACCCGCGTGGCTCGCGTCTCTTCGCTTGGGAGCCTCTCCGTAAGTTCTTGGACGGGCACGCTCGGGTCTCAGTGGTGTACGATTGTTGTCGGTTTGGAGCTCCGTACCAGAAGCCTACTCGAGTGGTGTCTGACGTTCTGGAGTTGGGATCGCTGACAGACGGTGTCTTGGGGGCTACGCTCATGAGTACCTCCCGGGCAAGGTCGCCGTCCGCGACCACCAGGGTCGGCTCAAGCAGCACTGGCGCACGACCCTTGCTGGCGCCTACCCTCTGGGTGCCTGCCACAGCGCCGCCCGCGCGCGGCGCCGGCGGCGGCCTGGCGGCGGGATGGTGACCCACTGCTGCCCGGCCACTGGGAGGCTGAGCTCCGGCGCGCCGCAGAGCTGGGCGACTTCCAGTCACCCCTTGACTGCCCCAGCTGCCCGCGGAACTGGGCCCCACTCTGGCCCCGCGACGCCGAGGGCTGGGGCCGCCAGCTCGGCCGCCCGCGGGCGAAGCCGAGTGCGAGGCCGAGGCCGGCCGCCCGCGGCGCTGGCCAGGCGCCCGCCCGCTGACACGGCGCCGGGCTTCCTGCGACGCTCTCAGGTGCGGCCTGGCACGCGGGCGCGCTACGCCGCCAGCATCCTGGCCTTCGCCACCGCCATGGGCGTCGTCACCGACTGCTGGGTGAACGAGGACCTGCCGCTCGTAGCCACCCTGCTGGAGGAGTACTTTGAGCAGCTCTTCCTGGGGGCTGGCAGCTAGGTCGCGGCCAGGTACACGTTGGCTGCGTTCGCCCACCGCTTTGGCATCTCGCTCCGGGCTCCCAGCGTCTTCCCCAAGGCGAAGGGCGCCCTCTCTGGCTGGGGCAAGTTGGAGCCTGACGTCACCTCGGAGCCGCCGCGCTGGGCGGCCGCGTGCCTCATGGCCGAGTACCTCGCCAAGCTCAAGACGGAGGGCGCCTTGCAGGCCGCCCGTGGGCAGGTGCTTCAGTTTGACACCTACCTCAGCCCTGGCGAGCTGCTCGACCCCCTTGTCCCGTGCTGCCTCTTGCCGCAGCCCAGCGCCGGCTCAGGCTACAACAAGATGGGCCTGGTCGTCGGCGCCTCCGCGCTGGTCACGGGTGACAACAACCGCTCGCGCGTCACCAAGACCGGCCTGCAGGACGACACTGCGTTCGTCGACAGCCAGTCCCGGGTCGGCGTCGCGGGCGCCTTCGCGGCCTTGGTGCGCGCAGCCGACAAAGCCTGACAGGGCCGCCTCATGTTTCTGCGCACCTACGCGAGCTACGACCGCGCGCTGAAGGAGGCGGCCGCCGCAGTCGGGCTGCCGTCTAAGGTCACGGCGCACCTCCCTCGGCACGGCGGCCCGTCGGAGGACTACCTGCGCGGCGCCCGCTCGCTTGCTGACATCCAGGCCCGCGGCAGGTGGGCCACTGTCCGTTCTGTTCAGAGATGCCAGAAGAGCGGCCGTGCCCTCGCTTCCTTTCGTCGGCTCTCGACGGCCGTCAAGGCTGAGGCCGAGCGGGCTGGGGCTCGGGAGCTCTGCTTTCTTGCCTGAGCCTCGCGCTTTGCCCCCTGCGGCACCGTCACCGGCGCATGTTTCTTTTTCTTCGGCCTGTCAATAGAGTGATATGGGATTCATACTCCAGCTGCATGGGTTCTTGGATTCAGGTTTGGCCAGACGATTTGATTGATTCAGGCGCCCGCCGAAGAGAGATCGAGCGGGTGCAGGTCTTCCGTGTGCTCGGCCAACCGCCTTCGCAAGTCACCGCGGGCTGGGGGCCCGAGCTCGGCGAGAGAAAAAAGAATGAGAGTCTTCGTCACGCTAGCTACCTTTTCCTCTTCAGGCCGTCGCCGCTCCGTCTCTCCATAGGGGCCCGCACTGGCAGGGGGGCCTTTAACAACTGCGTTGCATATGCTCGCGACGCTTGTGCATTTGCCCCCCCCCTCCCGCTGCCTTGACTCCTCAAGCTTTGCTGCCGCCCCGCGCTGCCCGCCCTGGCATGCAGCTGGAGAGGCAGAGGCTCAGGCAAGCTTGGACTATAATGACTCGGTTCTTGAGTTCAGGTCTGGCCAGACGATTTGATTGACGCAGGCGCCCGCCGAAGAGAGATCGAGCGGGCGCAGGTCTGCCGCGTGCTCGGCCAACCGCCCCCGCACGTCAACTTGGGCTGCGGGCCCGAGCTCGGCGAGGGAAAAGGGAATGAAAATCCTCGTCACGCTAGCTACCTTTTTCTCTTCGGGCTGTCGCCGCTCCGTCTCTCCAGAGGGGCCCGCGCTGGTATGGAGGGGGCCTTTTAACAACTGCGTGCTCTTGCGCGGCTCTTCGGTGGTCTTCCATGAGGCCTTTGCAGCATGGATGTAGCTCCCGGGGCCGCGTTGCCAAATGGGCAGCCATTCGGGGGGGTGGCCGTTTGACAGAGAGGCTCCCTTGGCAAACGTGCAGGCCCAGCCAAGGCGGGGGGAAGGGTGTGGCTAGCGCATTTGGCAATGGGCCCCATTGTCAAATAGGTTGTTTTGGGGCCAGGTCTGGGCGGCCAAGTTAGTCCGATTATCGATTTGACAGCGGGGGCACATTGTCACATGGGCCATCGGGGAGGCAGGCCGAGGCGCGGGAGTTGAGCTCCGAATGCCCATGCGTCAGTGGGGGCCCACTGTCACTGGAGGGGGGAGGGGGGGGGGGGCAGACGCAGGAATTGTGCTCCGATTGCCCGTTTGACCGCGGGGGCCACATTCAAATGAGCAGTCAGGGGGGCGAGGCCGAGGCTGGCGAATTGAGCTCCGATCGCCCACTTGGCAAAGGGAATCCCATAGTCAAATGGGTCATCGGGGCTCCAGATTGCCCATTTTATCATGGGATCCCCACTGCCAAATAGCCAATCTGAAGGGAAGCGTGGCCGATTGCGCGCCTTGACACTGGGGGTGCCATGGTCAAACGGGGAAAGTTCGCTCTGCACTTTCCGCTGCTACTTTGCCCCCCCCACACACACACACACACACACACGCGCCCACACACGCGCACACACGCACACACACACGCACAAACACACAAACACACAAACACACAAACACACAAACACACAAACACACAAACACACAAACACACACACAAACACACACACACACACACGCACGCACACGCACACGCACACGCACACGCACACACACACACACACACACTGTCCTGGGGGGGATCGCGGGGAGGGCCGAAATCTCATGCGCCTTGACGACCCCGAAGGGGTCGACGGACCCCGCCACTACCGGCGCCCGAGGTCGTCGACAAGTCCGAGGCGGAGAAGCTGCGCGGGACGGTGCCGGCGCTGCTGTCTGACGCTCGGGCTTGGCATGAAGCGGCTGGCTCGCCTGGGTCGCTGGGCAAAGACCTTCGCCGCGCGGTGCGGGCCGCGACCTTGGGTGAGCTAGTTGATGGGGTTGAAGGGGTGCGCCGCCCTCCCGCAGGATACCTCGCCGAGATGGCCGGCCTGGCGATGTGGGCCCTTGGCAAGAAGCGGCCAGCACGCGGTTGATGCGCGCCCTCCTTGGCCGACGGGTGCGAGTGCACTGCTTCCGCCGCCCGCCGGCTGCGAGAATCGCCCACGCCTGGCGTTGGCTCGGCGACCCGCGCTGCGGAGGCCGCTTCAGAGTCAACTTCGTCGAGGACCTGCTGATGCGCCTCGCGCTCTCGGGCCTTTGCGCGGCTGACGTGCGGCTCGAGGTCGACCGCCTGGCGACGGCGTCGGATGCTTCGGAGGCTGCAGGCGCCGTGGTCTACAGCGCGGCCCTCGCCGGCCGCGGCTGCGCGCTGGCGGCGAGGCGCCAGCGACCTGCCGACGCTGCTGCCGAGGAGGAGACCGCCTTGATCACCGTCTTCGACGGGATCGGCGGTGGTCGCAGGGCCTTCGAGATTCTCGGCTTGGTCCCCGCGGTTCACCTGTCGTTCGAGGTGGGCCCCCAGGCGGCGCGCGTTGCGCGGCGCTGTTGCCCTGGGGCCCAGACCCAGCACCACGGGGATGTGACGGAGGCGGACGCGCCCTCTTCGGCAGGCCTGCTGCGGGCGTGAAGCCGCATCACGCACGCGTTGGTCATCGGCGGTTTCCCCTGCCAGGTGTGCGCGAGCCTCAACGTGGACCGCCGGGGCTCGTCGGACCCTCGAGTCTCCCTCGTCGACTGCATGGTCGAGCTCATCACGGGTTTGCGGGCGGCCATGCCTGAGGCGACGGTTGACTTCCTGTGCCAGAACGTTGCTTCGATGGCTGAGTCCGACGTTATCCACCTCAACCGGCTCTTCGAGCGCGTCCATCTGGAGATCGAGGCCGGTGGCGTCGGCTGGGTCAAGCGGCCCCGCCTGTACTGGGCATCTTGGGACCTCCTGCCGTCGTACGAGGCCGAGGCTATCATGGTGGTGGCCAAGGACTCGTCAGCGCGCCGCGCGTGCCGCGTGGCGCTGAAAGCTGCGCGGCCGCCGCTGGAGGAGCGGCTGCCGGCTGGCGCGAGCTGCCCTGGCGCTGCCGAGGGCGAGCCGCTGCCGACCTTCGTCCGCTGGACGCTGCGCTCGCAGCCGCGCCCTAGGCCTGCGGGCATCGGCGAGTGCTCAGCTGCGGAGCTGGCGCGCTGGGAGGAGGCGGGCTTCGCGGCCCCGCCTTATCAGTTTCGTGACAAGTGGTGCACTCACTGGCCTGATGGGCGGATCACGCCCCCCGATGCGGGCGCGCGCGAGAAGCTGATGGGCTTCGCCGAGGGTCACACGGCCCCCTGCATGACGAGCAGCGAGGCGAAGGCCGACCCTGGGAAGTACGAGGCCTTGCGCCGCTCTTTGCTCGGGAACCCCTTGTGGCCTGGGTGGTGAGCCACTGGGCCGTTGCTGTCGGGCTGCTGGTAGCGGCGCCGTCGCTCGCGGAGCTGCACGAGAGCGCGCGGGCCTGGGCTGGCGGTCGCAAGCTGTGGGCAGGCGACGTCACCCCCTTGCGCTGCGGGCGCGTGAATGTCGACGAGAAGGTCTGCCGTGAGCTGCAGGTGGCAGGCGCCTCGCAAGAGCCCGTGAGCCCCCCCGGCGTCGTTTACGTCGGCCGCGGGTCGCAGCGCTGGCGCCCGGGCCCGGCAGGAGATCGACGCAGGCATCTGGCAATGGTGCAAGGCAAGGCAGTTGATTTGGGACGTTTCCGAGCATGTCAATGTGCTGGAATATCAAGGTGCTTTGATGGTGATTCGATGGCGAGCTCGATCGTTGGCTCGGCAGCCAGTTCTCGTCGTCGAAGCCGCAAGATGGTCCAGATGGCAGACTCATTGCCGGATCGTTTGGGAATGGATTCCAAGGTAATGAGGCCTCCCAGTCCCCTGAAATACCTTGCAATACCTTGCAACACAACCCTGCAATACCATGCGCATGACCCAAGATCGCCCCAAGAGCGTCCCAAGCCTTCGTCGCCGTCGCCGTCGCCGTCGTCGTCGTCGTCGTCGTTATCGTCGTCGTCGCCGTAGTCGTCGCCGTAGTCGTCGTCTTTGTCGTCGTTGTCGTCGTCTTCGTCTTCGTCGTCTTTGTCGCCGTCTTTGTCGTCGTTGTCGTCTTTGTCGCCTTTGTCGAGCTCGATCGTTGGTGGTGCGCAGCTTCTCTGCCTGGGAGCTTGCGATGGGCGCGTGGGCGGTTTTCGGGGTTACTTCTTCAGCTCGCAACCCCGCGGATGCCCCGTCGCGCCTGAAGGATGGGGAGGCGGAGTCGCCCATCCGATCGTCGCACCGCCAGAGCTGGACTGGGGAAGCTGAGAGATGCTCGCATTGCGACTGCCACTCTTGCGAGATATCGTCGTGCCGCTCAGCAGTTTGTTGACTATCTCAATGCCACGGGCCTGCCGTTGCCTTTCGGTTGGGAAGATATGGATATTACCCTTCAGGATTATCTTGAGCACCTCTGGGCGGAGGGTGCTACAGGAGGTCAAGCTAACGATGCGCTGAGTGGAGTGCAGCACTTGTTGAGGACGCGCCAGCAGTGTCCTGGTGCGCGGCGGCTGCTGTCGGTCTGGGGCCGTTTGGAGCTAGCTCAGCGCGCGCCGCCGACGCCGCCGCTGGTCTGCAGCGCGCTTGCTGGCTGGGCGCTAGGACGCGGTGAGATCGCGTTCGCTGCGACAGCGCTGGCAGGCCCCCACCTCTGCCTTCGGACAGGCGAGGCCCTCGGCCTCTCCAGCGGCGTCATCCAGCTGAAGCCTTGCGGCCGTGGCGCGATGTCGTTGCCATGGACAATGGCGGCCTGTCAGAAGGGGGCGCGGGAGACGGCGACGCTCGATTGCCCGGTCGTCGGAGCTGTTGTCACGCAGCTGCAACGGCGCAGCCGTTTGTGGCCGCGCGCTTCCCATGCCTTGTTTCGCGTTGGCCTGCAGCAGATCGGCTGTGAAGATTTGGCCCCCGTCCCTTGCAGTCTTCGCACAGGAGGTGCCACTCACGAATATTTGCTTTCATGTGACTTGTCTAAAGTCATGCTTCGAGGGCGCTGGAGTTCCACGAGGGCGGCAAAGATTTACATCCAAGATGGAGCTGCAAGTATTGCTGAGATGCGGTTCCAGCAGGGTACCCGTTCTCTCCAGACGTTTCCAGACATTCTAGTAGCCCGCGTCAGGGCGCGCTGCGATACTTGAGGCCAGTTGCGAGCTTCTTGGGATTAAGAGGCGGCTTTCAGCCATGTCTAGAACACAGTGGAGAGCTTTATCGGGAGCTTTCTCGAGGCTCGGGTGACTCGGGTGTTCGATGTTTCTCGGTCTCTCGGGTGCGAGTCTCCTCCCCTCTAGCCCGCAGCGTTCTGACCCCGGTCTCGAGACGGTGGTGCACGTGCGGTTGCTGAGAATCCTGCTGCGGCTTCGGGGTGAGTCTCAAGGCTCGCACAGAGGCGCGCCGATCTTGGGAGGAGTAGAAGCTCTGTCAACAGATTTGGCCGATAAATGAGGGAGTAAAACGGGGACAACAGCAGAAATCCCCGGCATACTCTTCGATCTCCTCCTATGTCAATCCCGCTCGATCCCGCCCGCACACATATATACATCTCTCTCTCTCTCTCTCTGTCGCCTCCCGCGTCCGTTCGCTTGCCGTTTCGTTTGCCTCCCGCGTTCGCTCGCTTCCCGCCTGGGCTCGCCCCCCGCTTTCGCTCGCACTGGAGCGCGAAAGTGGGGGGCGAGCGAACGTACTTCGGGAGCTAGTTGGGCAGGGAGATAGCAGGACTACGAATATGCTGACGCTGACGGTAAAGATGACAGTGATTATCATGCGGATGACGACGACGACGATGATGATGATTATGCCGATGATGATTGACATGTTCACGATGATGACGGGGATGGCGATTACGATCATGGTGGTGATGCTGATGTTGAAGATGCTGGTCATGCTGATGATGTTGATGCTGGTGATGATAATGGCGATGGTGGTTGTGATACTGATGATGACCATGCTGGTGATGATGCTTGGAAGTGGAGGTGACGTAACACATTCTTACCACCACGGTTCCCCAGGGCCGGGTAACGTAAACAAACTTTGAATAACAAGAGCGAGCGGCAACGTAAAAGTCTCTGGGCACCACGGTTCCCAACAGAGAGCGGTGAAGTAACAAGCTCTGAACACGAAGGCTCCCAGGAACGAAAGTTGCCATGAGCCATGTCGGGCATGTTCCTGAAGCGATCTTTCCGTTCCCGTGCCGACCCAGGTAAAGGAAGAATCTATGTGCGAACGATGGCGTTCCGCATATACCGATACATGTATTTGCCGAGTTGCTTCGTGTCAAGAGTGCTTATTCTCGCGCTTGCAGCTTGACTAATTACTAACGTTTTTTTCCATTGGACAAGTCGCCTGTTCATAGTCCGAACTGTTGCAGTAACGTTTCTCGCTGTCTCGATTTATTTATATTCGTGATTGGTGGAATTGCGCTCGGTGCAAACAGACATTGAATATGTTGCCGATGCGCCCGCAAGGCAGCTCGAGTCCGTTCTGCACATCGATCAGCGACGTATCCCCGTAGGCGTAGCCGTAGTCGTTGGCGTAGAAGTTGGATTGTCGTTGCACAGTAGCTGCTCGGTACTTGTAATTATATTGGCACCAGCACCAGCAGTGGTAGTAGTAGTAGTAGTAGTAGTAGTAGTAGTAGTAGTAGTAGTAGTAGTAGTACTAGTACTAGTACTAGTACTAGTACTAGTACTAGGTAGTACTAGTAGTAGTAGTAGTAGTAGTAGTAGTAGTAGTAGTAGTAGTAGTAGTAGTAGTAGTAGTAGCAGTAGTAGTAGTAGTAGTAGTAGTAGTAGTAGTCGTCGTCGTAGTAGCAGTCGTCGTAGTAGTATTCGCAGTAGTATTCGTAGTGGTAGTAGTAGTAGTAGTAGTAGTAGTAGTAGTAGTAGTAGTAGTAGTAGTAGTAGTAGTAGTAGTAGTAGTAGTAGTCGTAGTAGTAGTAGTCGTCATTGTCGTAGTAATCGTGGCATACGGACGAGGAGCGAGGAGCCGCGGACGACAGGCGGAAGAGCGGGCACAGCAGGCCCCTGACGGTACAGAAACAACGTTGGAAACCGCGGGGAAGGGCAGAAGAAACCACAGTTGGAAAACGCAGCAGAAACCGCAGGGAGGGGGGCAGAGAAAGAGGTCGATATGGAGTCGCAGCAAAGTGAAGAGAACATCGGCGGTCCATGTCGGTCGATTCTAATACAAATTCCATTACCAATCATTTTGTAAACATATTGTAATATGAAATTTGAGAGATCGACAAGGAAGAAAAATCCAAATGCAAGCATATTAGAAAAATAATGTTGATGGAATGTCGCATGAATTCTCAACCGTTTTCTGCAACATCGTTGTTCTGTGTTGCCACTCCCCACGCCCCTTGTTGTGTTTGCATAGTTTCAATATTGCATTTTTGGTAGCCTCGATTGGTGCCAATTTTGCTTCATGTCAAGCTTTTTTGTTTGCGTACCCCGGCTTGCATCGACATGTTATGTATTTTCCGAGCGCTCGAATTGACAATAGATGTTTGAAATTTTGATCGATTCATCTGGTTGTCGTTTGCATTCTTGTTCTCAAACATCCTATGTATCAGCATTTTTCATGCGTCTGACATGAAGTTGGTTGTGTTTGCCTTGCCCTGGCTACCATTTTCGCGTCATCTAAGTTTGTGATGGTATTTCTGCTTCATTTCATTTTTAAATTTAGAAGACTTATTTCTCTCTATTACCGTGGCCTGGCTGTCGGCTTGCGCCAGAGATGTTTGAGAATGCCTTTCCCGCTATATTTCAGAGTTCAGGTCGGAATGATTTTTTTTTGGGGTTCGCGAACGCGTCTGCCGAAAAATTAGTTTTGCAGTTGAGAAAGTTATATGTTGGTTTGTGTCCTGTACGTGTTTTCGCGTGTTTGTTTCAGGGTTTCGGTGCATTCGTATTATTCTTTTGGGGTGGGTCTGCATCAGCTACCGCAGCTTCGTCGTAATATTTAGGTGTAATGATTTGTTTCAATTGGTTGGTCGATAAGAGGGGTGATCAAAGCAAGAAACATGGTGGGAGTTGTTGAATCAGTGATCCTAAGTTTCATTTACAAATTGGAGTTGTTTTGAAGTATTGTGCGTGAAATTCCCGCAATATTGCAGGCAGAAGTTTGTTGCCCCAATTTAGCGGCCATGTGTTTTGTTTCCACATGTTTGAGGGGGTGATTTTTAAAGGGTAAAACTCCCGCAAACATTGCCAGAGCCGTATTTGTGGCTTGCCTTCAGACGCATGCCGGATTCTGAATTTCATCACCAGAGGCGAACATGACCAGATTACCATGGGACAATGCATCGCCGAGGTCAGTGTGCGACAATGTCTCCAGCGAAAATGGCCCGGACACTCCTGCTCCAGGGTCACACCGAAATTCAGAGTTGCAAGGATGTCTCGAGCGAAAACGGCTTGAACACCTCAGTTGAGGACAGACGGGAACTCAGTGACGCGAGGACGAAAATAATAGGCATCTCGAAACCCAGAGCTGCAATAACGTTTCTAGCGAAAGTGGCCCGAACAGCTCGGCTAAAGCAGCTCTGGAACGTAGAGTTGCGAAAGTCTCAAAGCGGAAGTGGCTGGACCACCTTGGGGCAGGAGTTCTCCGAGGTCTGACTTCGGAGGAGGTCTTGGCTCAAGAGCAATCGCGGCTCAAGAGCAATCCTGGTTGCTCTAGCATTGGGCTCGCTGGCGCTTTCCCGTGAGTTGCGCTTGTGATTTGTGTGAGCTCTTGTTGGAGTAGACTGCGCGCGCATCGCCGTACCTCAGACCACGATATCCGCAGCTTCTGCAGCGGCTCTTCCAGGCGAGCCCACTGATCTTTCGCAAAAGTGGGTTGATGACATGATGGACCCACGAACCCGGAAAGGGATATAGACATGTGGAGCATGGACACGTTTTCACGATACCCAACTGGGCAACACCTCACGAAACATCCCACGAGACACTTCACGACACATCCCACGAGACACCTCACGAAACATTCCACGAGACACCTCACGAAACATTCCACGAGACACCCCGCGAAACATTCCACGAGACACCCCACGAAACATTCCACGACGACAGGCAACCACTCACCCAAGGCGGTGTGGTCGTGCTGGGGAGTGGTCGTGCTGGGGTGTGGTCGTGCTGGGGGGTGGTCGGGCTGGGGTGTGGTCGTGCTGGGGGGGTGGTCGTGCTGGGGGGTGGTTGTGCTGGGGCGTGGTCGTGCTGGGGCGTGGTCGTGCTGGGGCGTGGTCGTGCTGGGGTGTGGTCGTGCTGTGGTGAGGTCGTGCTGGGGTGTGGTCGTGCTGGGGTGTGGTCTTGCTGGGGTGGGGTCGTGCTGGGGTGGGGTCCTGCTGGGGTGGGGTCGTGCTGGGGTGTGGTCGTGCTGGGGTGGGGTCGTGCTTGGGTGGGGTCGTGCTGGGTGTGGTCCGTGCGGGGTGTGGGTCGTGCTGGGGAGTGGTCGTGCTGGGGTGTGGTCGTGCTGGGGGGTGGTCGTGCTGGGGTGTTTCGTGACTGGGGGGGCGTGGTCGTGGCTGGGGAAGTGGTCGTGTTTGGGCGTGGTCGTGCTGGGGCGTGGTCGTGCTGGGGGCGTGGTTCCGTGCTGGGGGCGTGTCGTGCTGTGGGGGGTGTCCGTGCTGGGTGTGGTCGTGCTGGGGTGTGGTCTTGGCTGGGGTAGGGTCGTGCTGGGGTCGGTCGTGCTGGGGTGTGGTCGTGCTGGGGTATGGTCGTGCTGGGGTGGGGTCGTGCTGGGGTGGGGTCGTGCTGGGGTCTGGTCGTGCTGGGGTGTGGTCGTGCTGGGGGTATGGTCGTGCTAGGGTGGGGTCGTGCATTTCGCTCGAGACATCCTGCCAAAATTCCAGGAAATCGTACAAAAACAAAGGAATTAGTCGAGACATCATCGAAATTCCTTCGCGCGGGGCGCTTTCCGCGTCGCGGTCGGCTCTGCAAAACAAGCGTTTCGCTCGAGACATCCTCGGCAAACTCTGCGGAGCAAGCGTTTCGCTCGAGACATCCTCAACACACGAAAAAGTGGCCCGCACCCTGTGATTTATCGATCGGGATTTCAAAAACAAGCGTTTCGCTCGAGACATCCTCAATTTTTAATCCGCCGGCCTCCTTCGACCTCGATATTTATCAGGGAAAAAATCCGCCGGCCTCCTTCAAGTTGGCACCGGGGGACATGTTTACATAGTAAAAGAGAACCCTGGGCCTCCTAGCCCCTTCATGGGGTAAAAAAAAAAGGTTGTGGTAAGTCCCAGTGTTCCTATTCGTCAGCGTCAAACTGTTATCAGGGAAGTAAAATATGCTTTATCGAAGTCGCCTGATCAGAAATTTCCATTTACGACATGATGGACCCACGAACCCGGAAAGGGATATAGACATGCGCAGCATGGTCACGTTTTCACGATACCCAACTGGGCGACATCTCACAAAACATCCCACGAGACAACCCGCGAAACATCCCACGAGACACCTCGCGAAACATTCCACGAGACACCTCGCGAAACGTTCCACGAGACACCCCGCGAAACATTCCACGAGACACCCCACGAAACCTTCCACGAGACACCCCACGAAACATTCCACGAGACACCCCACGAAACATTCCACGGGGGTGCGACTGGGTGTGGTCGTGCTGGGGTGTGGTCGTGCTGGGGTGTGGTCGTGCTGGGGTGTGGTCGTGCTGAGGTGTGTTCGTGCTGGGGTGTGGTCGTGCTGGGGCGTGGTCGTGCTGGGCGTGGTCGTGCTGATGTGTGGTCATGCTGAAGGTGTGGTCGTGCTGAGGTGTTGGTCGTGCTGGGGGTGGTCGTGCTGGGGGGGTGGTCGTGCTGGGGGGGGGTCGTGCTGGGGCGTGATCGTGCTGGGGCATGGTCGTGCTGGGGCGTGGTCGTGCTGGGGTGTGGTCGTGCTGTGGTGAGGTCGTGCTGGGGTGTGGTCGTGCTGGGGTGGGGTCCTGCTGGGGTGTGGTCGTGCTGGGGTGTGGTCGTGCTGGGGTGGGGTCGTGCTTGGGTGGGGTCGTGCTGGGGTGTGGTCGTGCTGGGGTGTGGTCGTGCTGGGGTGTGGTCGTGCTAGGGTGGGGTCGTGCTGGGGTGGGGTCGTGCTGGGGTGTGGTCGTGCTGGGGTGTGGTCGTGCTGGGGTGTGGTCGTGCTGGGGGGTGGTCGTGCTGGGGGGTGGTCGTGCTGGGGGGGTGGTCGTGCTGGGAGGTGGTCGTGCTGGGGAGTGGTCGTGCTGGGGCGGGGTCGTGCTGGGGCGTGATCGTGCTGGGGTGTGGTCGTGCTGTGGTGAGGTCGTGCTGGGGTGTGGTCGTGCTGGGGTGTGGTCTTGCTGGGGTGGGGCCGTGCTGGGGTGGGGTCGTGCTGGGGTGGGGTCCTGCTGGGGGGTGGTCGTGCTGGGGTGTGGTCGTGCTGGGGTGGGGTCGTGCTGGGGTGGGGTCGTGCTGGGGTGTGGTCGTTCTGGGGTGTGATCGTGCTGGGGTGTGGTCGTGCTAGGGTGGGGTCGTGCTGGGGTGGGGTCGTGCTGGGGTGTGGTCGTGCTGGGGAGTGGTCGTGCTGGGGTGTGGTCGTGCTGGGGGGTGGTCGTGCTGGGGGGTGGTCGTGCTGGGGGGGTGTTCGTGCTGGGAGGTGGTCCTCAGAATTCAGGTCCCCAGGAGAGGACAATCTATAACACAAAACAAGCGTTTCGCTCGAGACATCCTCACCATTTTCTGAAAAAACAAGCGTTTCGCTCGAGACATCCTCAAATTTTAATTCGCCGGCCTCAAAAACAAGCGTTTCGCTCGAGACATCCTCAAATTTTAATTCCGCCGCTCAAAACAAGGCTTTTTCGCTCGAGACATCCTCAAATTTTAAAAAAAACAAAAAAAAAAAAAAAAAAAAAAACAATTCAAATTTTTTTCCCGCGGGGGGGCCCTTTTTTCGTTATTTATCAGGGAAAAATTCGCCGGCCTCCTTCGACCTCGTTATTTATCAGGGAAAAAATTCGCCGGCCTCCTTCAAGCAGGCACCGGGGGACAGGTTTACCTACTAAAAGAGAACCCTGGGCCTTTGCCCTTTCCGGGAAAAAAAGAAGAAGGTGGATAATGATGAGTTCATGCAAGAAGACGAGATTCCACCAGGATTCGGAGCGGCACCTCCCTTCCCGGGCGTCGGAGCGGGCGCCTCCTCGGCGGAGCCGAGTCGAGGTGCCCTTGCTTCCCCGGTCGAAGCGGCAGCGTTGCAAGCCCAGATGTCCGATTCTGACAAGTTAACATTTATTATGAAGAATATGGTCATGAAGAAAGAAATGGAGAATGTGGCAACAAAGACAGATTTGAAGCAGGCCGATATCAACCTGATGAAAAGTTGTAAAGTTGCAATTTCTGAATCAATCGGTCCCATTCAGAACGACATGCACGACGTCAAAGTTCGTTTATCGGCAGTTGGAAAGCGGGGAATTCCGTGCGCAGCAGTCAGTCAGAGTTCAAAACGGCAACTATCAGTTTTACATGCCCTTGACATTGCGCACCGCCGCGCTGCGTTTATCGGATTCGGAACAGACGACATTAAGCAACGCATTCGTGAGATAGAATCATTCGCTCAGAGTATTCCTAACGTGCCTGCCTTCGAAGTTGGACATTTCTATTCAGGGCCTCGAAACAATCGTAGATTGACGAAGGCGTCGTATGTGGAGTTCCGGAATCCAGAGGCTGCCTCAACATTTCTCCAGCTGGCAAAAGACAAATCTTTCAAGGGCCAGTCGAATGTTGTAAAAATCAAAGCAGCGAAGACGCATATTAATGCACAGAGAGATTGGTGCTTCAGAAAAGCATTGGAGTTGATCAAGTCACATCGAAACGTGCAGACTGAGACCGCCAGTGCCGATTTCAAGACCCGCACCGCTTTAATTGGTGATAAGGTCGGTCTCATCCAGCACGCTGGGGATGTAGAAGGAGAGTTCCGTGATCCCGTTCAGGACCTTCGTTTCCCTTCGGGATTCGGGGGGACTTCGCACTTTGCATATTCTACCCTCGCCCGCAGCGAAGCTGCTTGTGTGCGGTCCCCGGGTTTTAGTATGCCAGATTTTAATTTCTCGCGCAGGGCAAGGTGCGCCTGGTCCGCGATCTGTCGCTTCAATTCAGCGCCGCTTTGGTCGCAAATCTTCCCGTCTTAATTCAGAGTTTACGAGTTGCCTCAACCCGGAGTTTTCGAACCATTGCCTCAATCCGGAGTTCTCGGACCAGCTTAACTCGGATTGTTCGAGTTGCCTCGATCCGGAGATCCCGGAATTTTCGGAGAGCCTTATTCCGGAGAGGCTGTCTGCAACCGTCTTGGAGCGCAAAATTGCGAGTAATTTTCGGCAGACTTCGCTTCGCGAGTGCTTCTTTAAGTCTGATGAAGACGAGCAGTCTTTACCTGAAGGAGGAGACCTAGGTGAAGCCAGGGTAAATCTTCCTTTCGCTCGTTCGAATTTCACCATTTTGCATTTGAGCATCCAGGGCTTTTTCTCTTCGCAGGCTGAGCTGGAAGCTCGCATTTCTCTTTTGCCTTCCCGTCCGGGTCTCATTTTCGCCAGCGAAACTCGATTCGATCGAGCTTCAAGTCCCCGTTTGCATGAGTGCACTTGCATTCGTAGGAAAGACAGAAACAGCAGTGGTGGCGGCGTAGCAATTTTTGTTTTAGATCAGTGCATTTATCTTGTCTCACCTCTGCCTCCTTCTTCCAGTGCGGCATGTTGTTGGTTATTGATTCATTTCGATTGTGGCCCCGTGCTTTTTCGCGAATTTTTATCGCCCTCCTTGTTGCGGCGAGGTCTTCTCGATGCAATCTGTGTTTAACAAGCTGGAAGATTTAATTTCTCAAGCGATTGGAGTTTTCATAATTCGCGATTTTAACGTTCATAATCCGTCCTAGCTTCGACATTCTATCCGTAATGCGCCAGAGGGCACCGAAGCTGCACGCCTGTGTTCGTTCCATGGTTTAAGACAGATTGTCCGAGGTCCTACTCGGGAACGGTATCTAGTAGATCTGATTCTCACGGATTTGTGCGAGTTCGCAGATGTAGCTGTATTACCGAAAGTTGCTGACCATCCCTTTCTGCGTGCATTTCGTCTCGCATGTGCTGGCAGTTTAATGCTTCGAATTTGAGGCGCGTGAGTGCTGATATAGACGCTGTTGATTGGAATCCTCTCTCTGGTCATCCCGATCGCGGTGCAGAGTTCCTTACTTCATTAGTTTTCAACAGCATGCGCAAGCATGTCTCGCGAGTTTCAATCCCAGTTCAGTCGTGTCATCCCTGGCTAGCTGGTGAATGCATTGAAGCCGTCTCTGCAAAAGCGGAGGCAGCCGGCAGCGACGAGTTCCCATCCGCCGTTCGGCATTGCAGCGCTGTTTTATTGAAGTCTTTCAAGCAGCATTGCGATCGCATGCGTTCGAAGCTTCGCTCTCTGCCTCGGGGCTCGCAAGCTCGGCGGCGATTGTCGAATGAATTATTTGGTAAATTGGTTAAGTCTTCGTCGCCCGCCCTTCGCCGTGTGAATGGCGCTTGGGTGATTCGTGCTGACGAAAAGACTGACGTTTAAGGGCCCCTGGCATGCCCCGACGCTGCAGGACAATTGTTTTTCTGCGGTGGTGCAGCGAGCCGCTGTGGAGCAGACTCCTTTCATCGCCGTGCGGAATAGGCATGCAAGATTTGTTTTTAAATCATTTAAAAAGTGGCTCTGCCACTGGTCTAGACGGCATTCCCGTCCGCGTTTTAAAGTCTTGCTCGTCTTCTCTCGCCTTTCCCCTTGCACTGCTCGCCCAGTCTATTCTCGGGTTCGGAGTCTGGCCTTCTTGCTGGCGATTGCATCACATTTGACCTCTATACAAGAAGGAGGCGATGCATGATCCGAAAAATTGCAGAGGGATTCATTTAACTTCACAACTGTCTAAGTGTGCAGAACGTATTTTCCTCCCTTTTCTTATCCCTCGCGTCTCTCGGTCGCTTCTGTTCGGCCCATTTCAAGTCGCGTGCAATCCAGGCCATGGCGCCCGAGATGCGATATCTTATTTTCTTCTTACCTGGCCCCTTCTCCTCTCTAGCGGCTGCCGCGTAGGTTTGTGCCGTTCAGATGTGGCCGGCGCCTTCGACAGGGTGAAATCCGAACGACTTGCGTCGAAGTTGCGTGCTATCGGTCTTCCGACTCGCTTGTGCGATGTTTTTTGCCAGCTGGCTGGAGGCCCGCTCCGCTCGCGTCACTGTCGCAGGTGCCTGTTCTAGAACCATTGAAATGACAGATATAGTCTTTCAGGGCACTGTGCTCGGCCCACCTTTTTGGAATTCATTGTTCAGTGACGCTCGGGAGGCCATCATCAGAATGTCGTTTCAAGAAATTATTTGTGCTGATGATCTGAATGCTTTTCGTCCCTGTCCTCTCTCCACCTCCGATGCTGATGCGTTTGCGTCGGTGCAGCAGTGTCGGAGCTGCTTGCGTGAATGGGGCCGTGCAAACGCAGTTGTTTCTGAGCCTTCTAAAGAAAGTTTGCACACAGTCCCACGGATCCGGCCAGCAGGGGGCAATTTCAAAATTTTAGGTGTTGACTTCGATTGAAAACTTATAATGACAGATGCGGTGCAGAGTTGCGCGCGCGAGAGCGGCTGGAGGCTGCAATCATTAATGCGAACGCGGCGTTTTCACATGGACGCCGAGCTCGTCTTGTTATATAAAGCACATATCTTACCATTCATCGAGTACAGAACTTGTGCTTTCACGCATGCCTCTAACTCCGTCTCGGCCTCTTTGGATCGTGTTCAGAGTTCGTTTCTCCGCAGTGTGGGCACTTCTGATTTAGATGCTCTCCGCCACTTTAAGTTCGCTCCTTTGTGTTCTCGGAGAGACATAGCTAACCTGGGTCTCATTCACAGGACTCTTCTTGGAGCCGGCCCGGCATGTTTTAAAGAATTCTTCCAATTTGATTCGTCTCCTGTTCCCCTCCGCGCTCCTCCCAGGCATTTCCGTCATGTGGTCGATCCCTGCCCTGCTCGAGCTCCAGATTATGTAATTCGTTCCACGTTGGGCGGCGCTCGCACGTGCAATCTCGTCCCCGAGAGCGTTGTTAGCGCCCGTGACGTGAAAGAGTTCCAACGTCTACTGTCTGAACTTCCGTGTCATGCCTCAGGTCAGGTTTCGTCCTGGCCACAGATGTTTTCGCGGCGTCTGCCGCTCGCTTTCCACGAAATGCGCCGCTTTCGGATCTGGCCCCCGGCGGCCTGATGGCTCCTGCGTTGCGCCCAGGCGGTTTTTTCTTGAGATAGCCACGACAATGTTATTGATTTGTTTTCTGCGTCTTTTCTTCTTCCTTCCCTTCGTCTTCGTTCTTCCTCGTTCCCGTCCTCGTTTTTTTCCTTTGTTTTTTCTTGTCGCTTTCGTTCGTTATCCTTCCTTGTTCTCGTCTTCGTTTTCTTTTTTATTTTCTTCGTTTCTTGCTTGGTTCGTTGCCTGCTGCTGCCGTCTCTCGTCGTTATTCTGCCTCCTGCCCCTCCTCTTTCCGCTTCCTCTGGCCGCCTGCGTGGAGCGCAGGGCGCGCGCGCGCGCGGTCGCCGTGCACGTGGGCTGGTGCCTTTCTCTCCCTTCTCTCCCTTCTCCCCCCTCCCTCTCTCTTTCTTCGCGTTGCTTCTCGTTGCTGCCTGCTTTCTCTGCTCTTGTTCTCTTAGTTCCTTTCTTCTTCTTCTGTTTTTTTGTTTTTGTTTTCTTCCCTCTCTCTCTCTCTCTCTCTCTTTCTTTTTCTCTCTCTCTCTCTCTCTCTCTCTCTCTCTCTCTCTCTCTCTCTCTCTCTCTCTCTCTCTCTCTCTCTCTCTCTCTCTCTCTCTCTCTTCTTGTATTTCTCCTGCTCTTCTCTTTTCTTTTCTCTCTTCCTTGTCCTCCTGCGGCTTCCCCGCCGGCCTGTCGAGCGGGCTTCGGTGGCCCCGTTGGAGACAGGCTTTTTTTCCCACCCTGGATGCAACTTTTTGTTTCTATCTGGCTTGGTGAAGATAACTGCGCTGCAGAGGTCCTGTATAATATGTTTCTTTCTTTGTCAATGATATCCTTCACCTGTGCCATTCCGTATTACTGCGCCAAATTCAGCCTTGCAGTAAAAGCGCGCTTGCATTTGCTAGAGCTTGCTAGCCATTCTATTCTCACTCAGGGTAGTCAACTTCCCATTGCGGCTTGCAGCTGTGGACCCTGGGCGCATTTTCCTGAATGTCGATTTTCGGAACCCTCTCGGAAATAATTTCCGAAAGGTTTTCCGAATCTGCTAACGCGTCTCGCTGCCGACTCCGCGGGGCCAGGGGGCCGATTTCCCCCGAACTCTGCATTGTAAGGAGCGCCGCTGCGTCCTGTCTTAATCTCAGGCCGCTAGGGTCACAGAAGCAGATTTTCGAACGCCCCCGACCCATAGCGACGCATGCGTCGCTATGGCTCGGCCGCCGAGCGTCTGGCAGCATACAGGTTTCGCAGCGCTCTCTGGGTCCCGAGGCCACCAGTGTCGAACGCAGCAGGTTGCACAGTTGAGATTCGCATGATTTTCAGCCCGCTAGCAGTACTATAGCACGAGAACGGGTCAGCAGTGCATTTGCGCATGCACGAGCGTGGGGCGCAGCAGGTGCACGAGGGGACTGTGGACTGTAACCATTTTGGCTCAAGACCGAGACAAAATACAGAATCGTCATCGAATCGTTTGTCGATTCGTCAGTGTCAGATTTGTTCTAATACCCTTCCACACCAGTATTGCTTATAATATTGGGCAAATTTGGTGGACACACTGGGGGGCATTTCATCAGTCGAGGTGCTCTGCAGAGGAATGAATCCAGACAGGAACGCCCCTGCCGGAGCAGCGGGATCAGGGCCTGCGCGAGTGGGATCGGCGTCCAGGCGCCGAGAGCGTACCGAGTGGGCTCGCCGGCGCGGCTGGCCCTGCCAAGTCCCGCGCGGCCGATGGACGTCGCCAGCCTGGCCGTCGCGGCTCAGGGTGGCCCAGGTTCGGGTGACCCGTCGGCCCGAGGCGAGGGAAGCGCTGGGCCGGCAGCGCCGCCGGTCTTCGGTGGCGAGCCAGCAGAGAGGTGGCGTTTCGCCGAGATCCAGACCGTGGAGCGCCGAATCGTGCAGGTTGGCGTCGAGCGCCGCAACGACGTGGAGCTCCAGCAGCAGATCAGCACCTATGTGGCCGGCATCGTTGACCTCCAGCAGGGCAGGCACGAGTTGGAGACCGTAGGTATGCGCTTGAGGGTCACTGAGGCAGAGCTCGAGACGGCGAGGGACGGCCTCAGGGTCGAGTACGACGAGGCCAAGCAGTACTTGAACCACGGGAAGCGCGAGTACGAGCAGCAGATCCGTCGTGCTCGGCATGCGGCTACCACCCACATCCAGCAAGAGTTGCAGCGGTGCGTCGAGGAGCGCGACGCTGCGATGGTGCGGTCCAGGGATGTCCACAATGCCGAGATGCGGGTCTTGGGTGCCGAGGCCAATCACGTCTTGGTTGCAGGTCGTGCTGAGAACGAGCTGCGGTCTGAAGTCGGAGCGATTAAGAGGGCGCGAGACACGCTTCAGGCCGAGTGGACCGAGGCGACCGAGCAGGTCCAGAGCGCCGAGGCGAAGGTGCAGCAGAGAGGCACTGCAAAGGACCAGGACTTCGAGCGTCTCAAGGCGGAGGCGAGCGACCTGAATTTCAAGTTGCAGGAGGAGTCCGAGATCGCGCAGCTGGCGCGTCGGCAGTTGACTACACGTGCCCAGTCGTCGGACGCCCAGCTGCGCGGGGAGCTCAACGACGCGGCCATGAAGTGCGAGATGGCGGAGGCCGAGGCGTCCATGCAGATCGCGGCTGCGTGGGCCGAGTGCGACATGAAGGTCGAATCAGCTCAGCACGAGGAGCGGGAACGCAAGCGAGGCGCAGATTCGGCCAGGGTAAACTTCTACGCAAGCCAGGCTTTGCACAACACCGAGAAGGAATACAACGAGCACGAGGTCGACGAGTTGCGCGCCGAGTCCCGCGAGCTGAGGGACGAGAAGGCGGCCTTGGCGAGGGCGGCCCAGGAGCTGATGGACATCCAAGCTCCAGGGTCGCATGGGCATGAGTACGCCGAAGGGCATTGGGAGCAGCAGGACGATATGGATTTCGGCAGTCGGACTGGACCAGTCGATCCAGGACCTGCGGTCCCACCAGGACTCCCGAGGCAGTCGGCGGCAACGCCGGGTGCATCGTCCCAGGGCGCTGGCATCGCCGCAGCCATGATGGAGTTCATGCGCCAGATGGCCGACCAGCAGCGTGCTGGGGCCGAGAAGCAGAGCGCGCTGCTGAAGGGGCTCACGCGCGCCCAGAAGAGCTTGGCCGAGGCGCAGCGCGAATCCCAGTCGAAGCTGAAGCCAGCGAAGCCTTCGCTCACGGGCAAGGATGCGAGCACCTTGAAAGTCGAGCTTGAGAAGTTCCGCACCTACCAGAACGAAGCGCGCCAGAACAGCAAGGCGATCTGGTTCGAGGGCGCGACGGCCATTGCTGAGGGCACCGCGAAGATCGAGCTCGAAGACATGATCGTTACCGAGATGGGTGGCGAGGAGGCTTACCAGAAGCTGGTTCGTGTTCGGGACGATCCGCGATGGGACCTCTACTGGTCTCGCTACGAGCGCAGGCTGAAGAGGGCCGCCCACCTCGACGACGAACACGAGTCCAACGAGGTGGTCCGGCGCTACAGCATAGTGTCCTTTGCCCAAGGACGCGAACCCGGAGGGGGTTGCCAAGTTCTTGAACGAGTACACGGGCGTCAGGACCGACAAGCTGAAGCACGGTCTCCTGACCGATGACGCGGAGAGCCCAATGTTGATGAGGGAGATCGAAGAATTCAAGACGAAGATCGAAGGCAGCGCTCTGTTGATCTACTTGATGGACCTCCCTACCTTCCCGAGGCGCATGGCCAGGACAGCAGCGTGACCATCCTGGGCCGGTGCCGCCAGTACGTCGGGGCACGAGCTCGAGTGGGGCTCCAGTCGTCCGAGACGAAGCCTGGGCAGCTGCTGAACACTTCGACCGAGCCGAACGCGAAGCAGTCGGCCGCGGCCCAGAAGGAGGCCAAGAAGCAGGAGGAGGCGAAGGTGGCGAAGGCCAAGCAGATCATCGAGAGCCTGCAAGGTGCTTCGGCGACATCGTCAGGTTTCCCGCTCCCGCCGACTCCGACGGCGCAGCAGCTGGACAGCCGGTGGAGGGCGGCCCGCGAGCCAGACAAGGGCAGGTCGAAGGCCGAGGCCGCGCCGCGGGCGGGCATTGGCGACTGCCCGCGCTGCAAGGGCTCGCACCCCGAGTGCTCGGTCTGCCCGAATCAGAAAGCCAGCGAGGAGCAGGGCTGGGACGTCACCAAGGCGGTGAAGGACGCCATCCCATACTGGTACAAGCATTTGAACAAGGGCCAGGCTTGCGGAGGCATGGGTCACCTCAGTCGCCACCACGCCCTCTGCTACACCGAGAAAGGCGCCAAGGAGGCGGAGGAGTACCTCAAGCAGAAGGCCGACAAGGGTGGTGGCAAAGGACGAGGTAGAGAGGTGGCGAGCAGGGCGGTGGCAAAGCGAAGTCCAAGGGCAGAGGCGGCAATGCCCGCTTGCTCACGTTTGAGGGCTCGCACGCCACGGACCAACAAGAGCGGACGGACCGTGCCGCGAGGCTCCTGGCGTCGTTGACGACGATGGAGACCGACAACGACATCGACAGCAACGGGGGCGAGGCCAAGTCCAAGAAGCTGTTTGATATGAACCTTAATTCGAGCGAGACCTTCGACTCGGACTTGTGAGCCCAGCTCGCCCGCGCAGCTGGCTTAGGCGTACTTTGTCTCGGGTGCGCTATTTCGCGGGGAAGGCCGTAATGATTCTCCTTGGGTTCGCAGCCCTCATGATGGTGATCGGGGTCATCGCTTGCGGCATCGAGAGCCGAGTTGCCAATTCGACCTCTCCGCTGATGGCAGTAGCGGCGAAGAACGAGCTCGTTCGCAAGGTCGGTCATCTTTCAAGCGGTGGCGCCAAGCATATGGTCTTGCAGGTGTCGGGCGGATACAACTGTCAAGCCTTCACCTGCCGCTCTTGCGAGCGCGGCCAGACGGTGGTGGTGAACCGACTCGCTACATTGAAGGTCTCTTTTCGCGAGAACGGTGTTGTCGCCTGCGAGACGGTCAGCATGGGGTTCCTTGTCGTGCCGAATTGCACCGAGGACTTGCTCATCGGGAAGCCATCCTTGGACAGGTGCGGGTTCGTCTCCGACCGTGACTCCATCGAGCTCAGGTCGCTCGGGGTTCGCTTCCCGACCGTGCTGCCAGGCGAGCAGGACGACCCGAATACGCATACCTTCCTGCGGTGCTCGGACCACATTGTCGTGGAGTCGCCGCCTGGCCAGATGATCGTGAAGACGATCTCGATGCGCGCGCCGCCGGAGGCTCGCTCGAGCAGCCTTTGGATCGAGGCAGGTCCTGATTTACCCGACCATTGCGAGGTCATCGAGGTGCCGCTGATAGTCCAGAACGGCACCTACAACGTGGACCTGATCGTGCACGATCGCGTGCATCTTGGCCCTGGTCAACGACTAC
>CAUYUJ010014963.1:8805-48805 GCA_963575745.1 Prorocentrum cordatum
GCTTGAAGAAAACATACCCATATACGACCACCCTTCGGGTGACAAGGAGGTTGGGGGGAGGAGAAAGAACCAACTGCTGGCAATGGCAATAGGTGTGATGATGACGATGCTGCTGAGTCGGTAATGGAATCGGTAGGACTGGATCCAGGAGAGCCAACTGAACCGATCCCACAGTCGATCTCACTACCGATCTCACCTGATCGATCTCAAAACCGATATCACTATCGATCTCACTATCGATTTCACTCAATGGATCTCGCTATCGATCCCACAATCGGTTTCACAATCGATCTCACTTTCGAACTCACAATCGATCACACGATCTCACTCAACCGATCTCACGATCGATTTCATATGCAATATATGAAGCGATCTCACTGTCGATCTATCAATCGAGCTCACTATCGATCTCACTATCGATCTCTTTGTCGATCAAGCAATCGATCGCACTATCGACATCACTATTGATGGCACGATCGATGCAACTATCTACCTCATTATCGATCTCACTCCCGCTCGCACGATCGATGAAACTAACGATTTGACCATCGACCTCACTATCGATCCAACTATCGATCTCACTACCGACCTGACAACATATCGGTCACTATCGATCTCTCTATCGATCGGGACACCATCGGGACACCATCGGGAGACCACGGCGGGACACCGCGGGGCACCACTGGACACCACGGGACACCGCGGGGCACCACAAGACACCATGGGACACCACGAGACACCATCGGGACATCACGGCGGGACACCGCGGAACACCATCGGAACAACGCGGGACACCACGGCGGGACACCCCCAGCCACCGCGCGCCCACCGGAGGGCCGGAATTTTGCATCCGAATCGCCCTAGCGACGACGGGAACATTCCTCTCGCGCGCCCACGGCGAGACGCCGCGAGACACCATCGGGACACCGCGAGACATCGTGGCAGACATCCCCCGCAACCGCGCGCCCACAGGAGGGCTTGACTTTTGCATCCGAATCGCCCCAGCGACGACGGGATCATTCCTCTCGCGCGCCCACGCAGCTTCGCCTCGCCAGCACGCACGACACGAACACGAAACCGAAACCGATGTTCTGGCGGGGGGCTCTCCGTTCCACTGCGATCTCACCCCCCAACCTCCGATGAAGGTCCTGGAACATGGCAGAGGGTGGGTGGTCCTCTCATCATTGAAGCTCGATGATTGAGGTTGTTTGCTTGTTTTGTGTAATGTTTGCGCCTGCGAGGCCTCTGGATCTCTGAGGACTGACTTCCAGAGACCTCCAGAGACCTCCAGAGAAGGCACCCAACAGTGTGCACAGTTCAGCCCCAGCGTAAGACTTTTGCATTCGAGGAGGGGATCTGGATCTTGAGACCTCTCGGCGCGACAAACAGCACAATGGACCTGCACGACATCGCGTTGCTGTTCGCTAGTCGAGGGCATGCTTTCTTGCAGAGTGTTTTCTCATCCCCCTGCGGACTTGCAGAGACCAAAGACGTCGCCAAGTTAAAACTACATGGTCTGAGAGGCGTGGCACTGGTCTTGTCCCCCTCTCTATCTACGTCGGTGGGCACCGAGCACGCGGCGCCACCTTAAGGGATCAAGGCCTTTCGGGCCATGCGGGGCAACTGACAGTGATCGATATTGCCACTCAAATCAGTGGGGCACCTCGCGGAAAAAAAGATCTCTCCGAAGGCCAATCTGCGGTGTCATCGGGAAACCTCGGCTCAGGCGAAAGAACCACCGTCGCCCCGAACAAACCAAAAACCTCAACCATCGATCCTCGAACCTCCGTGCTCGATCCTCGAAACTCGAACCTCCGACAAGAGCAGGGACGGAACGGAGAGGCCCAGAGCGCACGCCTGGATCGGGTGCTCGTTCAGCAGCGACTGTATGGAAACAAGGACCTCGCTCGCACCAGGCCCCCCCTCCCCAGCTCCACCCTGGGGAAACCGAAAGGTACCGATACCGCTACTCCCCGGACCTCTCCCCGGGTGCGTTCTGGCGAGAATTTCGAAGCGAATCCAACGGTAGCGACGAGGGCCTCCCAGGAGGCCCAAAAAGGAGAAAACGAGGGGAGTGTAGAGGTATGGGTACCTTTGCCTTCTCTGACCCCCATCCCGCGCTCCTGGGGCGCCACTGCCGAGCGCCTTCGCTGCCCCCCCCCCGGCGGCACGCCGATGCGCGCCGGCGGCTCACCCGCACCCCTCCTCCTGCTCCTCCCACTCCCTCATCCTCCTCCCCCTGTCCCTCCTCCTCCCCCTCCTCCCCCTCCTCCTCCTCCTCTACCTCTCCTCCTCCTTCCCCTCCCTCCTCCTCCTCCTGTGCCTCCTCCTTCTCCCCCGCCTCCTCCTCCCCCTCCTCCTCCTTCTCGGCCTCCTCCTCCTCCTCCTCCGAGGGGGGCGGCCTTCCAAGAAGGCGGGCCTCCCCGACGCCGCCTCTCTAAAGCCCCCCCCCTGAAGAGGAGAGAAGAAGGAAACCAGTCGATCCTTGAAGCAGGAAGGCGCAGATTGGAACCTGGGGCTCCAAGAAAAGACCTGCTTTCAGCGACCGATGGGTGCAGACCGGCCACCCACCTGGAGCTCCACCTGGCTGCCGCGGCGCTGATTGGGCGAGGGGCAGCTGCGGGGAGAAGACATCTTGGCGTGCGGCTGGCGTTAGGTCGGGCGTGTCCTCCTACAGGCGGATTTTGGACGCAACACAGAAGTCGAAAATCAACATATGATACCGGAGAAAAAAACAATCAAAGTCTTTTTAGAGCTGTAGGGCTATGGGGCTGTTGGGCTATAGGGCGATGAGGCTATGGGGTTATAGGGCTATTGGGCTATAGGACTACAGGACCATAGGGCTATAGGGCTATAGAGCTATAGGGCTATGGGGCTAAAGGACTATAGGACTATAGGGCTATAGGGCTATACGCATATAGTGCGATGGGGCTATAGTGCTGTAGGGCGATAGGCATATAGAGCTATGGGGCTATTGGGCTATAGGGCTATAGGTCTATGAGGCTATATAGCTCTAGGGTTATAGGGATATAGGGCTGTAGTGCTACAGGGCTATTTGGCTATTGGGCGATAGGACTATAGAGCTGTATAGGGCTATGGGGCTATAGGGCTATTGAGCTATAGGACTATAAGGCTATAGGGCTATAGGGCTATAATGTTATGAGGCTATAGGCCTATAGAGCTGTTGGGCTATGGGGCTATAGGGCTATTGGGCTATGGGGCTATAGAATTATAAGGCTATAGGGCTATAGGGTTATAGAGCTATAGGGTATAGCGCTATAGGGCTATGGGGCTATACGGCTATAGGGTTACAAGGCACCCGGGCACCCGGGCACCCGGGCACCTGGGCACCCGGGCACCCGGGCACCCGGGCGGGCCGCGGAAATAAGCGGCAAAGCTCACCTAACCATATGAATCCGCTAGGACCCTTACAAAGGCAAGCTCTGATTGAGGAATATTCAAACATATTACAAAAAATGATACCGATGAAAAACCCAATCAGGGCTATAGGGCTAGGGGGCTATAGGGCTATAGGGCTATTGAGCTATAGGGCTATAGAGCTATAGGGCTATAGTGTTGTAGGGCTATAGGACTATAGGGCTATAGGGCTATAGGGCTATTGGGCTATAGTGCTATAGGGCTTAGGGCTATGGGGCTACAGGGCACCCCCGGGCACCCCCGGGCACCCCCGGGCACCCCCGGGCACGCCCGGGCACCCGGGCACCTGGGCACCCGGGCACCCCCGGGCACCCCCGGGCACCCGGGCCCCTGGCACCCCCGGGCACCCGGGCACCCGGGCGTGCAGCGAAAATCGGCGACAAACCGAACCTAACCATATGAATCCGCCAGGACCCCTACAGAGGCAAGCTCTGATTAGGGAATCATCCCCTGATTATTTCCCAACCATCCTGTGGTGTTGGGTTCTCGTTTTGAAGAGACAGCGCCCCGCGTCACCTCCTCCTCCTCCTCACTCCTCCCCCTCCTCCCTCTGCCCATCCGCCTCAGGCCGCATGCGTCAAAGCCACCCAGGCCAGCGCTTCGTGGCCCAATAAGGAACTCCACCGAAGGCTCCAATGGCACAGACCGCATGCGTCAACGCCACCCAGCGTTTCGTGGCCCCACAGGGAGCTCCACCGAAAACCCCAATGGCAGGGTCCGCATGTGGGGACCGCCACCCATTTTGGCACACCACTCACGAGGATCGTGGCCCCACAGGGAGCTCCACCGAAGGCCCCAACGGCAGGGTCCGCCTGCATCAACGACACCCATTTCGGCCTACCCCTCACACGGTTCGTGCCCCCACAAGGAGCTCCACCGGAGGCCCCAGCGGCACGGTCCGCATGCGGGGACCGCCACCCATTTTGGCACACCCCTCACACGGTTCGTGGCCCCACGGGGAGCTCCACCGAAGGCTCCAGCGGCAGGGTCCGCATGCGTCAACGCCACCCATGTTGGCACACCCCTCACACGGTTAGTGGTTCCACAAGGAGCTCCACCAAATGTTCCAGTGGCAAGGTCCGCATGCGTCAACGCCATCCATTTTGGCACACCCCTCACACGGCTCGTAGCCCCACAAGGCGCTCCACCGAAGGCCCCAACGGCAGGGTCCACATGCGTCAACGCCACCCATTTGGGCACACCTCTCACACAGTTCGTGGCCCCACAGGGAGCTCCACCGGAGGCCCCAGCGGCACGGTCCGCATGCGGGGACCGCCACCCATTTTGGCACACAGGGAGCTCCACCGAAGGCTCCAGCGGCAGGGTTCGCATGCGTCAACGCCACCCATGTTGGTACACCCCATCACACGGTTGGTGGCTCCACGGGGGGCTCCACCGAATGCTCCAATGGCGGGGTCCGCACGCGCCAACGCCATCCATTTTGGCACACCCCTTACACGGTTCGTGGCCCCACAGGGAGTTCCACCGGAGGCCCCAGCGGCGGGGTCCGCATGCGGGGACCGCCACCCATTTTGGCACACCTCTCACACAGTTCGTGGCCCCACAGGGAGCTCCACCGGAGGCCCCAGCGGCAGGGTCCGCATGCGTGGACCGCCACCCATTTTGGCACACCCCTCACACGATTCGTGGCCCTACAAGGAGCTCCACCGAAGGCCCCAGTGGCGGGGTCCGCATGCATCCACGCCACCCGTTTTGGCACACCCCCCACACGGTTCGTGGCCCCACAGGGAGCTCCACCGGAGGCCCCAGCGGCAGGGTCCGCATCCGGGGGCCGCCACCCACTTTGGCACACCCCTCACACGGTTCGTGGCCCCACGGGGAGCTCCACCGAATGCTCCAGCGGCAGGGTCCGCATGCGTCAACGCCACCCATTTTGGCACACCCCTGACACGGTTCGTGGCCCAACAGGGAGCTCCACCGAAGGCCTCAGTGGCACAGCGCAAGCGCCCGCCACCCATGTCGGCACACCCCTCACACGTTTCGTGACCCAACAGGGAGCTCCACCGAAGGCACAAGTGGCAGGGTCCGCATGCGTCAACTCCACCCATGTCGGCCTACCCATCACACGGTTCGTGGCCCCACAAGGAGCTCCACCGAAGGCTCCAGCGGCAGGGCCCGCACGCGGGGACCGCCACCCATTTTGGCACACCCCTCACACGGTTAGTGGTTTTTTGTTTGACTCGGCGACCTGCTGTGCACATCTCCACCCGATTTAGGCAGAGAAAGACAAAGCACCTGCAGGCAATCCTGCAGGAGTAAAAGAAGCACAGCCCACCCACTCACCACTGTGCACATGAGCGGGCGGCTGTAGCAGCCAGCGCGCTGCTTCGCCTCGAAGTGTCGGGGCCAGGAGTTCGGAGCAGCCTGGCCACTGCAACACCGCAGTCCGAGCCACTGTCAGGGCGGGCCTAAGCCCGCCCCCGTGCAAGGAGAAAAAAAATGTCCACACACGAGTGCGCTGCGCGCCTCCCCCCGAAGCGGGGCGCCTGACACGCGCGCCGAACGATGCGAGCGCACGCGCGGGCCGAACGAACACAGCGCACCTGTGCCGAGGCAGAGCATTCGGAGGACAAAGAAAAAAAACAAAAAAGGGGTCGACCGCCCACACAAGGACGACGAGACCTACAATCCCTGGTGCAGAGAGCGCCAGGCCACAGGCCTCGCCCCAGATATGGGGGGTATGCATACAGAAGCCTCCTGCACAGGAGACAACCCAAAGGCCTGAGGCCAATGGAGCAAATAGAAACAGAGAGGAAGAAAATTCGACCGCCCTTTCAAGGACGACGAGGCCAGCCTCCCCAGGTGCAGAGAGCGCCAGGACGAAGGCGAGCCTCGCCCCAGATGTGGGGCATGACACTGCAACAATCGGACTTACATACTCTGATGCACTGGGCAAGTGCTAGGACGCGGGGGATGGCCGTCTCTCCCCTCCCAGCTTGAACTCAACTGCCACGGGCAAGACCATTGCGCTACGGAACAATCCTCGAACGTCAAAATCGAACTTGAAACAGCTCATGGGCGACGCCAGGACGACAGCCAGGAAACCCCAGGTGTACCTAACCCTAAGGGCGGACGCCTGGGCGGCCCCTGGGCTGCCCCAGGTGCGGGCCCAACTCGCACCCTGAGCCAGTGCCCCCATGGCGGGCCCTCCAGATGCGGCCAAAGCCCAACTGGGCAGAGCGATCAAGGACCCGCCGCCTTCCGCTCCAACGAAAGGGACACAGGCTAGCAGGGCTGCGAGCTAAAGGGGAGGCCGCGGAAGGGTCGACATGACCCCCGCCCTCGCCCCAGAAGAAATGCACGGGCGCCTGCCAAAAGGGCAGTCGCACTGGGCCGTGCCTCAATACTGCCTTGGGAAAGAAGAGCAGGAGCTCTCCTGCCAAATTAAAAGGCGACGAGAGTGCAACGATTCAATCCGAACTGTCAGACTCGTCTTGGCGTCGGCGCGCAACGAAAGAGGCTGCCGCAGTGAAGGGGGAAGAGCTGGGCTTGTCCAAGCCTCCTTCTGGCACCGTCGACCTGAGAGAACCTGGCTCAGAAGGAAACGCGAGCCCCTGTCCCCGCTGAATGCTGGGGCCACCACCAGCAGAGTTGATGGGATTGGAACTCCTGTCATCCTCACCAGAAAAATCAGGGTCCGACGCCAGGAAATTGTTGAAACAACGCACCAGCGCGGTATCGTCCACAGTCACACCTCTGCTAGAACGAGAATAGAGGGGGTGGAAGCCCTTACACAAGGCTGCCCATCCTTGGCGTCCAGCCCTCGTGGGCTTCTCACAAACATCTCCTAGGCCTCGGACCTTTTCCCCCGAGGAGTAGCACTTACATTTCAGGCAGATGAATAGAATAGACTTGTCAGAACAGTCGAACGCCACCTTTCTGTGACCTTGGGCATCCTGGCGAGCTGCGTGCAACTTGGAATCCTGGGGGCATCTTCCTGGAGGAGGGCGAGACATCCCCCTACGCCCTCGGAGGCACACGGCACACCTCCAGACACCAGCCCAATATTCCCAACGATGCCCTACTCTGCAGGGCCTGCCAGGGCGCTCAGGATGGGAGTCGAGGGAGAGCTCGGGCCACAGAGGGGGCAAATTGGCCGCAAGGATGCAATAGCCCCTGGCGGCTTCAATTAGCTTGTCTACTTTGGCCAGTTCAAACGAGTCCGACGGGTGTAGCTGCAGTGCATGCTTAGCGCTCGCATCCGCATCCGCATTTCCCCTCCTAAGAAATCCTTCTCTATCTGTGATGCCTTCTTCGTTGACATCCAGATGAGCTTTGACTTTAACTATATCTTCAACAAAACGGCCCTCGAAGTTATTGGCCTGCATAAGCATACCCGAGTAAGACCTCCTGCCAGAGTAACGCTCTGGCAACGGCAACTTACTGTGAGAAACTACACTAGCACAGTCAGAATAAATAATAAAGGGCAACGCAAGAAACTGTCCAGCGACACCACGCGCAACATACTCAGAGGCCTGCGGGGTCTGCGGAAAGTGGGCCCATACAGGGCCCCTGGCCTCTCCAAGGCAAGTACCGTCCTCCGCATGCATACAAGCCGCATAAGCAGCTCTAGAAAGTTTTTTGATCGGGTGGCGCTGGCAGGACCCATGAATGAAGACGTGACCCAACATTTCCCCGTTCTCAGGAACCCTGGGGCCCTCTGGGCTGGGGAGATCTTTGCTATGCCACACGTAAAGCAAAGCATTCGTACCCTCCACGGCAGGACGCGGCAAAACATCGGCGGGGTGAGCGAAAGCTCCTCTCGTATAGAGAGCGCGAACGTGAGGGTCAGGTTCCGCCTGAGCCGTCCAAACATCTATCGCATCAGTGACGACTGAGGGCGGACCCAACTGGGCCCTCAACTCTTGCACCGCCGTCGCCGTGCATTGCCGGAGCCTGTGAAAAACAGAGTCGGGCGCGGCAGAGCAGAAAGGGCAAACCGAGCAAACTTGATAACCGCACTCGAGGGCCTTGTCCGCAGACCAAATCGCATCGCACGAACAGGCCCGAATCCAGCCCTGCTGGGCTGGGGTAAACTTCTTACTGCTGCAGGCAGCTTTGGGGATGTCCAGACACGCTCTATACTCCAGGCCCCATTTTTCCCCAAGGTCGCGTTCGAGCCCCCGAAAGTACGCTTCCTTGCACAAAGTCTCCAAAAGCTTAGGGGGGATCAAACCGAGCTGCAAGCGATAACCACGGTCATCCGAAATAGTGACATAATCCTCCATGATCCAGCCCAACCTTAGCAGGGTAAGGCGGAGGGCAGAGACAGGGCCTTTGACAGTAGGCCAAGTGATTCTAGGAAGAGAAAAGACGCTCCTAAAGCCATCTCGAAGCTCTCTGTGGGGGATGGACCAGGGGTGCTCATGCGTTTGCGCCAACCACACCTCCTTGCTCCATCTCAACACAGGGGCACAGGCAGCTCGCCAGCACGGGTCGTCCGACAGGATGCTGACAGCCGTGAGAGACCTGCTCTTGGCAAAGGGCCTGACGGTCGAAAAAGCTCGCCGCCTCATCGTCTGGAGGACCTGGTCGCTAACACCCAGAATGTCCGCCCCATAGGCCCCTCCAGGGAGGGGACCCGAAGCGAACACCCTGAGGGCTTTGCGACCGAGTTTGCCTGCCTGACGCTTGATGCGCCTTGCCTTCCTGCAGAGAAGAGCCAACCTGCTCTTGAGCTTAGAACAGCGCCCCGAAGCTCTGACTGACGCTCCAGCACAATAGTCAACGCCGAGGTTGACCGTCGAGTCAGTGATCTTCCCTCCTAGTTGGCCTAGGGAATCGGACAAAGCTCTGGCAAGACCCTTGGACGAAGCAACAGTGCAAACCTTGTCTAAAGCGAATTGACAGTTCATCTCTCCCTCATCAGTAATGGCATGATGGAGGGCCGAGGAAACAGCAACAATGGAGGAGACAACATGTTTGCGCGTACCAGTGCAAGAGATGCCCGTGTCATCAATGTAAATGTCAAGTTCCTGGGAGGGGAAAGAGGGGAGCTTATCCAGGGAGGACATACTGTGAATGCGAATGAGCGTAGTGGCCATGCTGCATCCCGCAATCACCCCTTTCTGAACAAAAAAGAGTCCATCTAGCAGACCGGCAAGAGAAACGAAACGACCGCAACTGTACGCATAGAGCGAGAGACGGGTCAGCACTAAAGGAAACTGGTGCAGATGGCAGCGCTGCACAAGAACATCCAGATCAATCGTTTCGTAATACACGGTTAGTGGCCCCACAAGGAGCTCCACCGAATGTTCCAGTGGCAAGGTCCGCATGCGTCAACGCCATCCATTTTGGCACACCCCTCACACGGGTCGGAGCCCCACAGGGAGCTCCACCGAAGCAGCGCAAGCGCCCGCCACCCATTTTGGCACACCCCTCACACGGTTCGTGGCCCCATATGGAGCTCCCCCGAAAGCGGTACCCACAACGCAGTATTCACAATTGCGTATAGTTGGGTCTTACGCCCGGAAAATTGTTTTAACGATTTTTGAATACTCCTACTGTAGAGGGACATGCCCGACTTAGAGCAGCTGCAGGGAGAAGACCTACTGGCGTGCGGCTGGCTTTTTTGTTGAGAGGGAGAGGCCGCTTCCGGCGCCTCCAGGGCAGCGCTCTCGGGCCCCCAGGCCGGGGTCCTCCTCCTCCTCCTCCTCCTCCTCCTCCTCCTCCTCCTCCCTCCTCCTCCTCCTCCTCCTCCTCCTCCTCCTCTCCTCCTCCTCCTTCCTCCTCCTCCTCCTCCTCCTCCTCCTCCTCCTCCATTCCTTTTCCTTATCAATAATTTCTCCCTGTCGCACACCGAAGCCAGTGTTTAGGGCGGGCCGGGCGTTTCGCCTGAGACTTCCTCACCATTGATGGCTCTGAAACTTGAAGAGTGGCAACAGATGGAGGGCGGGTGGTTTTCAAAATGTAGCTCTCGCCTTAGCGCGGTGCACATTCGTTTTTCAATTTACAAGAGCTTCACAGATTGAGAGCGCATGGTTTTCAAAATGTGGCTCTCTCGCCTTAGCGCGGCGCACATTCGTTTTAAACATTTGCAGGAGCTTTAAGGATGGAAGGCGAGTGGTTTTCGAAATGTGGCTCTCACATTAGCGCGGTGCACATTCGTTTTCTTTGTTTTTTAACCACAACAACTTCAGGGACTGAGGGCGGGTGGTTTTCAGCTTGTGGCTCTCGCCTGAGCGCCGCGCACATTGGTGTTAAAAGTTGCAAGACCTTCACTGGTTGAGAGCGGGTGGCTTTCAAAATGTGGCTCTCGCCTTAGCACGGCGCACATTCGTTTAAAAAATTGCAAGAGATTCACGGGGTCCCATCATCAACGTACCAAACATGGTGATTTTGGATGGACTCAAGATCATGCGGGTGCAACAGTTACGTTGGCTCTCTGTGTTGAAGTCCTAGGAATGGCGTTCTGGTGCGATTCAAGATCGTCAAGACGCAACAATCAGGTTGATCCGTGGCGTTGGAATACCGAGAACAATGTTTTGGCATGCTTCAAGGTCTTCAAACGGGTGTCTTCCAACGAGGCAGTTCCACCAATGAAAATGAACCGTTGTAGGGGCCTACGGGGAGGGAGCTTGGAGGGAGGGTTTAATCCAACATCTTTGATGACTCTTGGGTTTACACTGGTCCTCCTCCTCAACCTCATCCTCCTACTCCTCCTCCTCCTCCTCCTCCTCCTCCTCCTCCTCCTCCTCCTCTCCTCCTCCTCCTCCTCCTCCTCCTCCTCCTCCTCCTCCCCTCCCCCCTCCTCCTCCTCCCCTCCTCCTCCTCCTCCTCCTCCTCCTCCTCCTCCTCCTCCTCCTCCTCCTCAGGCCTGGGGCACAAGCTGCCCCGCGACGAGCAAGCGGTTATGTACTCTGGGGACGGGACGGCGTGGTGAGAAAACAATTAAAATAAAACGCCACAAACATAAATGTTTGGCGCTCCGCGCGGATTCCTTGGATCTGCGCTGGAACCCCCTCCCTGGCGCGCGGAGCGCGCCAGGAGCGGCGCCGGAGGCGCCGCCCCGGGGAGCCCAGCGCGGACCCAAGGAATCCGCGCGGAGCGCCAAAAGTGTATGTTTATGGCGGTGTTGTGTTTCTTATTCTTCTTATTCTTCTTCTTCTAATTATTTTCTTCTTCTTCGAAGACGAGAGAGAAAGAGAGAGAGAGAGATAATAAAAAAGCAGCAGCAACAACAACAACAACAACAGCAACAACAACAACAACAACAACAACAACAACAACAACAACAACAACAACACCAACACCAACACCAACAACAACAACAACAACAGCAACATCAACAATAACAACAACAATAACAACAGCAACAATAACAACAACAACAACAACAACGACGATAACAACAACAACAGCAACAATAACAACAACAACAACAACAACAACAACAACAACAACAACAACAACAACAACAACAACAACAACAACAACAACAACAACAATAACACACACACACACAAACAACAACACACAAACAACAACACACAAACAAAAAAACGAAACAGCACAGCAGCCAACCCAAAAACGAGGAGCGAGGTCTGGGAAGGCAGAGAAGGACGAGGCCAGAGAGAGGGCACGTGCGCCAACCAGCAGAGACGAATCCCTGCGCCAGGCGCGCGGTTGGGGGATGGACCGAGTGGGCCCGAAATGCTGCCAGGCCCCTCTGAGCAACTCGAACACTGCCCGTGCTGCTTGCGCTCCAGGGCCACCCTCCTCCACAAGCTCATCCTCCGCCAACCTTCGGACACAAGGTAACCTCCTCCTCCTCCTCCTCTCCTCCTTGTCCTCCTCCTCCTCCTCCTCCTCCTCCTCCTCCCCCTCCTCCTCCTCCTCCTCCTCCTCCTCCTCCTCCTCCTCCTCCGTGAATCTGGCGCGTGGACGCCAGGTCCACGGATCGAGGTCAGTGACCGCCGGAGCACGGCGCCAGCGCCGCACGATTTGGCAACAGGGCGCGTCGATGCCGCATGAAGACGGGACTCGTCGCTAATCCACGCGACTTATATCCATGTCTGCGCTTCCTCGGCCCCCCTCCTGGGGCAACTTTGGAGCCTGCCATCTCATCCTGTTGGCTCTTGCGGACCGACGCTAACCGTCGCTAGTCGACGCTAATCGACCTTAAATCGGCGCAGAATCAGCGCTGTCGCATCCATTACCAGACGCCAGCGCGCGCTAATGCGCTCTGAGGATGGCGCTCCGAGGATACACAAAGCTCCCATGATTTGCTAATGGATCGCCCCCTCCTCCCCCTCACTCTGCTCCTCCATCCTTACAGGCCTCCTAAATGGGGTCCACGTAGATGGAATCGGAAGACCGCGCCGCCTCGCCGATACATCGGCCATACGTCGGCGATGCATTGCCGCCGTCGGCGGTGCATCGGCGACGCCAGCGCGGAGAAAATCGGGCTCCACATCGAGTCGCATCGGCGATGCATCGGCGATGCGGAGCGATCCCTCGGCCCTCTCCACTCGGATTTGGAGGCCTAGATTCGTCCGCGGGCCGCGAGGACGCCAACTCCAAGCGTGCCGATCCTCCTTGGCGGCGCGCAGAAGGGGCTAGGGGGAGGGGGGAAGGCTTCTTAGAAGCACCCTACTTCTTAGAGGGCCCTGGCCTTACATCTACAAATAAGGCCAGCGCCTTCTAAGAAGCAGGGGTGCTTCTAAGAAGCCTTCCCCCCTCCCCCCACCCCCCTCTGCGCGTGGCCGACCTCTCGGAGATGGACAGAACCCCCTTTAGCACAACGCGGTTTCGTGAAAGCGACCTCGGGCCCAAACCTGGCGGGCGCAGGCCTGGAAAATGACGTCCACGGCGCACCCTCGAGAACCGAGAACGAACAATCCGCCAATCGACGTGTCAGGGTGGGGGGGGTTCTGTCCGCCCCTGCTCCTCTCCCTCGAGGCGGCCGCCGGGCGGCCTGTCGCCCCCTCGCCGCGCGCACGAGGATGCGACGCGGGCGCGGCGAGGCGGCGGGGACGGGCCGTTCGCAGAGAGCAAGACGTCGTCCACGAGGGCCCCGACCACGTGCCTGGCTCGCGGCGCCCCGAAGACGAGGCCAGGACGAGGATGCCGCCACCAGGATCTCCAACGGTATGACTCCCAGCCATCCTGTGGTGTTGGGTCCTCGCTTGAAGGAGACGGCGCCCCGCGTCTCCTCACTCACTGCTCCTCCTCCCCCTACTCCACTCCCTGCCTCTGCTCTCTCGCACGCCCATGTCGACGCACCCCTCACACGTTTCGTGGTCACATAGGGTGCTCCGCCGAAGGCCCCAGTGGCAGGGTCCGCGGGCAGTTCTACCTCAATTTCGATGCACCCCTCGCACGCTTCGTGGCCCCATAGGGTGCTCCACTGAAGGCCCCAGTGGCAGGGTCCGCATGCAGTTCCACCTCAATTTCGGCGCACCCTCGCAGGCTTCGTGGATCCATAGGGTGCTCCACCGAAGGCCCCCGTGGCAGGGTCCGCGGGCAGTTCCACATCCATTTCGGTGCACCCCTCGCACGTTTCGTGGCCCCATAGGGTGCTCCACTGAAGGCCCCAGTGGCAGGGTTCGCATGCAGTTCCACCTCAATTTCGGCGCACCCTCGCAGGCTTCGTGGATCCATAGGGTGCTCCACCGAAGGCCCCCGTGGCAGGGTCCGCATGCAGTTCCACCCCCATTTCGGCGCACCTCTCACACGCTTCGTGTCCTCATAGGGTGCTCCGCCGAAGGCCCCAGTGGCAGGGTCCGCATGCAGCTCCACCCCCATTTCGGCGCACTCCTCACACGTTTCGTGTTCCTACAAGATGCTCCGCCGAAGGCCCCAGTGGCAGGGTCCACATGCAGTTCGACCCCCAATTTCAGCGCACCCCTCGCACGTCCGCGGCCCCACAGGTTGCTCCACCCAAGGCCCCAGTGGCAGGGTCCGCAGGCAGTTCTACCTCCATTTCGGTGCACCCCTCACACGCTTCGTGGCCCCATAAGGTGCTCCACAGAAGGCCCCCGTGGCAGGGTCCGCATGCAGTTCCACCTCCATTTCGGCGCACTCGTCACACGTTTCGTGGCCCCATAGGGTGTTCCACTGAAGGCCCCAGTGGCAGGTTCCGCATGCAGTTCCACCTTTCAGTTCGGCGCACCTCTTCCACGTTTCGTGGCCCCTGCAGGCCCCAGTGGCAGGGTCCACGTACAGTTCCACCTCCATTTTGGCGCACCCCTCATACGTTTCGTGGCCTCACATGGGGCTGCACCGACGGCTCCAGTGGCAGCGTCCGCATGGCGTGAGCGTGCCAACTTTGGCACACCCGTAACACGCGTCGTGGCCCCAGAAAGAAGCCCACCGAGGACGATACCCACAACTGCATTACACACACTTGCACATGGCTGGGTCCTTCGCCAGGATATTTCTTTTCAATCTGGGCGAATTTCCTGGATTTCGGCTCCCGGGGTATATTCTCGGGCCCCGGGGCCATCAAAAACGGATCCGGGGCGCGAAACTACCCCCAGGGGGAGGGGTCGGGGCCGCGGATTGAAATACTCACGAAGCCAGGACGAGGGTACCCATCGGTCGGAGGAAGTAGGTAGAAACATGAAGTAGGAAGGCTTTGAAAATAGATTGGGTGTCCGTCCGCTCCCTGAGGACGGAAAATGTGAAGCCACTCGATCATTGAAGTAGGAAGGCGCCTAAAGTAGATTGGAATATGGGAACCCCAAAATACCTACTTTCAACGACCGATGGGGAAATTCGGGCGAAGATAAATCGAGAATCTCTGAGATCTGGCGGCTCCGGAGGACGTATCGGGCGCCCCACGCTCAGAGCGTTGGAGTCCCGAAACGGTGCGGTGACAGACCGTGCGGTGACCTCGAAATCCCACAAAACCTCACCGCACGGTCCGTCACCGCACGGTCTGGGGACCCCGGGGGCCCCCGTCGCCCGAGACGTCTTCGGAGAGCGACCCGCGTGCCAAAACCGTGCGGTGACCCAGAATCCCCACCGACTCACCGCACGGTGTGGTCACCGTCCCGTTGGGGGGCCCCCGTTGTGGAACTCTCGGAGGGCGCTCCGGAGCGCTCCGGAACGGACTTGGCCTCGTCCTGGTCCCGTCCGACCCCGCCCGGGCGGCGGCCTGGCTCCGTCGAGGAGGAGACCTGCGGCGAGGGCATTGGACAGGGAACAGCCTGGCAAGGAGTCCAGGGTCCGAAAGGCTGGAGGAGCACCACCCGAGGCTTGGCCAATGGACTCGTTTTCCCAACTCTATATTTTGAAGGGGAGGAGGGGGAGAGGACACATCAGCACAATGGTACACACACACACACACACATCAGGACGATGACAGCACACACACACACACCAGTATGATGGCACCACATCAGCACGATGACACACACACACACACACACACACACACATCAGTATGATGGCACCACATCAGCACGATGACACACACACACACACACACACACACACACACGTCAGCACGATGACACTGAGTAGCCCGCGGGCCCCAGACAGCCGCGCGCCGTGCCACCAAAAGAGCCCCGACGTGGAGAGGCCTCGGCGGTCCCCGGGGCCTCGGCGGTCCTCGGCCTCCGGGCGCCCTGGCGGGCCGCCGGGCCCGTCAACGAAGAAGACGGCCCAGGATCAGGTCGGGCATGTCCTGCTGCAGGCGGACTCTGGAAGGGAACTGCAAAACAGTCACAGCAGAATCGAAACCGCCAAACACCAGCAACAGGAACGAAACATCGTCACCGCTCTGGATGGCCTGCAGCTCCTGACCACTCCTCCGGTAGCGGGACATCCCCGGTTGAAGTCCAGGATGATGGAGGCCTCGGCGACGCGGCGCAGTCCTCCGACGCGCGGGGAGGCCCAGGGCCGAAGAGCGGGTCCCCGGGGAGAGGTCCCGGCCTCTGGAGAGCGGCCAGTCCACGAGAAGCCGTTCACAGGAAGCCCAACCCTGAGACCCCAGGGCGACCCTTGATTCTTGGTGCTGGGACGTGGCGCGTTCCATCGCAGAACCATCGGGGCGGGGGCCCGACCACAAGGAGCCCAGCACAAGAAACCCAACGCTGAGACCCCAGGACGCCCAGGTCTGTTGCGTGGAAACGCCCCGCTGTGCACGGCGAAACCATCGAAACCCAAGAAACCGAGGGCACCCTGGAGGCTAGCAGGGTGCTTCTTGGCATGGGCCCCCACTGTAGAATAAGAAGCACGACGTCGGCTGTCCAGGGCCCGGGGGCTGCGGATCGAGGTCAAAGGCCCGGGGCTCGAGGATCCAGGAGTCCGGGCGCCCTCTGCCCTTCGCGGGCCTCTGGAGGTCTGAGGGGACCTCTGGGGACTGTCTTGGACCGCCAGAGGCCATCAGCAGCAGCAGAAGCAGCAGCATCATCATTATCATCATCATCATCATCATCATCATCATCATCATCATCATCATCATCATCATCATCATCATCATCATCATCATCATCATCATCATCATCACCATCATCATCATCATCATCATCATCATCATCATCATCATCATCATCATCATCATCATCATCATCATCATCATCATCATCATCATCATCATCATCATCATCATCATCATCATCATCATCATCATCATCATCATCTGCAGCATCATCAGCATCATCATGATCATCATCATCACCACCACCACCACCATCATCAGCATCATCATCATCATCATCAGCAGCATCATCATTATCATGATCATCATCAGTATCACCATTACCATCACCATCACCATCACTATAACCATCATCATCAGCAGCAGCATCATCATAATAATAATCATCACCACCAGCAGCAGCATCATCAGCAGCAGCATCATAAGAATAATCATCATCAGCATCAGCATCACCATCATCATCAGCAGCATCAGCACCAGCACCAGCACCATCAAAATCATCATTATCATCAACAACAACATCATCATCATCATCATCATCATCATCATCATCATCATCATCGTCATCATCGTCATCATCGTTGTTTTTACTCTTGCATGGGCCGCCGCTGCTTTTGTACGCCGTGCTTGTTCGACTGGAAGGTATTGCAGCTTCCCTGTGGATGCTCAAACGTTGCCCATCGTCCGGCACGAGGGGAAGGCGGATGCAGGGAAGGAGATGGGGGAGGGGGAAGGGGGGGGAGCGGGGGGGCAGGCGGAGGGCAGACAGGTATGGTCCGATGAGCTCGTGAACGGCAGCTTCCGCTGAGCACGCTGGAGCGGGCAGGGTCGAGGCAGAGTGGGTCGGATCCCCCGCAGCTGCGGGTAAGAGAGAGGGGGGTGCAGCAGGTCTGCTTCGACGGCGGGCTCATGCTGCGCCCGGTGGCTGCGCCGCGTCCCAGAGCACCGTAATTAGTCCAAAAGCGTCTGCCGCTCAACGGAGGCGGGCCTTCGCTTAGGTCGCCCTAAAGGCGGATTTTGAACGAGAAATTCAAAACTGTCAAAAGATATTCAAAATTAACCTATAAATGAACCCAAAATCGTACCCAAAATGATATTGACTATTTTTAAAGATTCCTCCTGTAGAGGGACATGCCCGACAGAAGCCTTGGCCGTGGCAGCGCTCTGGAGAACCATCGGTCGCTCCCCCCTGGTGGGAGTCGAGCCGCAACCGCGGCGGACACGCCGCCCTCATCTGCGCGAGCCCTCCCGCGGGGCCTCCCGGCGCGACCTCTCCCAGCGCGACCGCCCAGCGTGGCCCCCAGCGTGGCCTCCAAGAGGGCCCCCCGGCGTGGCCCCAAAGCGTGCTGGGATCGCCGCGGGGGATGCTAAGTGGATAGGAGGGTTACAAATGAATTCGGCTACATGCAAGAGTAACCTCTGGGTAAGAGTGACCTCTGGTGCGCGGCTTTTGGGGGGGCCGCGGGGAGACCAAATCTGGGCGCGCAAGCCGCTGCTACCGCTTCGTTTTCAGCCATAAGAGGGCCCAGCTGTACCCGCACCAAAGGTCACTCCGGCGAAAGGTCACCCTTACGTCTAGTCGATGAATGCCAAGGTGGGTTATATCTGGCCCACCCTGACTTACACGTGGGTTACAAATGCCCCGAATAGCTAAGGCTTGAACGATACGGGCTAAGTGGGCTCCGCCCACTTAGCGGGATTATCTAACCCCCCTAAGCCACCCGGGACTTCGATAACCCACTTATAAGCCAGGTTGGGCCAGATATAACCCACTTTGGCATCCACTTGTACCGCCCCTATCCACTTAGCAACCCCCACGGTCATCCCAGTGGCCCCTCCAAACGCGGCCACCAGAGAAACGCCGCCCGGACGGACGAATGCGCGCAGGGACAAAGCAAAGCCGCTCGGGCACCCTCGCTGTCTCTCTCTCTCTCTCTCATCAGCTCGCCGGGCTCGTGGGTCCGGCAGCTTCCTGGCGAACACGTCGGGATCGTCTGGGGGATGCCACAGCAGCCGGCAAGCCAACAGCGGGCCAACCCTGTCTGGGGGCTGCCCTGGGCGTGGGCGCGTCAGCAGAAGCCTCCGCCCCGTCGCAAGTCCCACAAGTGGGTGCTTCGCCGCCCCAACACGCAGCGCGCAACCCGTAATGTGCTGACACGAAGCTCAACACGTAGATTGAAAACGTACACTTGGCACGACATGTTCTCTGCAACGTGGGCCAGCACGTAGAGCCAACACGCAGCGTGGTGAACCCAGCCAGTTTGACAAAGGTACGTGCTGAATTTCTGCGCGAGCGTACCTGGGGAAACCAAGAAGTACCGATACTGCTTCTCACAGGAGCCATCCCAGCACCCGGGGTGCGTTCTGAACAGAGTTTCGAGAAGAATCCAGCGGTGGCCACGAGGGCCTCCCAGGAGGCCAAAAAAGGGGAAAACGAGGAAGGGTAGAGGTATCAGCACCTCTTCCTCCTCTGAGCATGAAAAAACAGCTACGGGTGGGTGAATTCGGAACCTCGGGGCCTGGACTCGCGTTTCGCGAGCGTCTCGTGCGGTGCTGGTTGCTCGCGGGGGCCCAGACCGCGAAGCGAACGAGTGGTCGACAGCAACAGCAGGCATCCGAGGCAGCCTGCAACCCAGGCGGGGCCGTGTTGGTCAGCGTGCTCGATCGCTGTCATGGGAACTCAGCCTCAGTGAGCACGGGTGCAAATGCAGGAGGCGATCTGAGTTTCCACAGGCGGCGTCAGAGGCAGCGTCACCCTGGCGGGGCCGTGCTGTTGAGCGTGCTTGATCGTTGCCAGAGTCATAGGAACTCACCGTCAGTGAGCCTTTACGTACGTGCAGGATGCCACTTGAGATTTTGAGCCAACACATCGGGCGTGAATGTGTACGTACGAAGAAGAAGTGTTGCGTGGCCACCAGGGTCTCGAAGAATAAAAAATGTCATGATAATCGCCTCGCTTGTCTCCGCGGGTGAGACCCAACTCCCAAAGCTGAAAGGGAAAAAGCATGAAAGAAACGGGAAAGACGGGGAGGGAGAAGGGTAGGGGGGGATGGAGCAGGACGAAGGCCAGAAGAGGGAGCTGAAGAGGGGGCCAAAGGGGCAGCAGGGAGGGGAGCAGCGAGGATTGGGGTAGCGAACAGGAGCGGGGAAAGGAGAGATGGCGAACGGAAGGGGTAGTGAGAAGAGTGGGTGCAGGAGGGGGACGGGGAGACGAAGGGTAAGACAAAGGGAGAGCCGGGGACGGGAGGAGCAGAAGGATTCGGAACACCAGGTCGCGACAACGTGGGCAAGCACAAAATCATTACCTGAGGCTCACACCGAATTCCTCCCTCTCCTTTGTCCTTCTCTCCCCCGCCCCCGCCGTCATCATCATTAATTTACTGCTGCTGCTCATCCCCCCAAGCTCCCTGGCACACTGCGCCCACCCATCCGAACCCTCTAGAACCCATTGAAACTCCGAAACCCCCATCCTCATCCGCACCGTCATCCTCATCATGCTCCATCATGTTCCTGATCAACACCATCAACCCTCCTCCTCCTCCTCCTCCTCCTCCTCCTCCTCCTCCCCCTCCTCCTCCTCCGCCTCCTCCTCCTCCTGTCCTCCTCCGCATGACCATTACAATTGTTGTGCTTCGTCAGGTTCCTCCCCAGCAGCATCTTTCATCCCGTTCTTTTTTCCATCCTCCTCCTCATCCTCCTCCTCCTACTCTTCTTCCTCCTCCTCCTGCTCCTCCTCCACCTCCTCCTCCTCCTCGTCCTCTTCCTCCTCCTTCTCGTCATCCTCCTCCTCCCCTCCTCCTCCTCATCCTACTCCTCCTCCTACTCTCCTCCTCCTCCTCCTCCTCCTCCTCCTCCTCCTCCTCCTCCTCCTGCTCCTCCTCCTCCTGACCATCCTGTTCCGCATCGCCCTCGTCCTCATAATGATCCTCCCCATCATCCCTCGCGAGGCGCATCTAGGACGGCAGGAAAAAAAAGAAGGGTAAGCGGGCCGCGAGGTCACACGAGAGGGCAGCGCTCGCGTCAGCCAGCGACCGAGGATGGACAGGCACACCTGGCACCCGTCGACAGGCCCCCTCCTCCTCCTCCTCCTCCTCCTCCTCCTCCTCCTCCTCCTCCTCCTCCTCCTCCTCCTCCTCCTCCTCCTCCTGCTCCTGCTCCTGCTCCGCCTCTTCCTCCTCATCCCACTCTTTCTCCTACACTCGATGCCCGCAGAGAGGGCGAGGCCAAGGTTGTGCCTGGAAACAACCGACCCCCCCACAAAAGCCACTGCAAACACAGCACAGAAGCCTCCCACAAGGCTGTCGCGGCACGTGGACCGATCTCTCGGGACCGTCGCAGACCGTGACCCAAGCATCACGCTACGCGCCCCGTAGGGCGGCCCCCTCCGGGGCACCCGCGCCACGCCCAGCCTGGCGCGGAGCAGTCTGGAGTACTCTGGGGCATTCCGTCTGGCCCCTTACAGCCTGTGCCTGCAGAGAGGGCAAGGCCAAGGTCGTGCCTAGAAACAACCGACCCCCCCGCAAAACCCAACGCGAACGCAGCACAGAAGCCTCCCGCAGGGCTGTCGCGGCACGTGGACCGACCTCCCAGGGCCGTTGCAGCACGTGGCCCGAGCATCACGCAACGCGCCCCGTAGAGCCGCCCCCCCCCCCTCCTGGGGCAGCCGCGCCACGCCCGTAGGGCAGCCGCGCCACGCCCAGTAGGGCAGCCGCAACAGGCCCCGTAGGGCTGCCCCACCCTCAGGGCAGCCGCGCCACGCCCAGCCTGGAGTACTCTGAGGCATTCCGTTTGGCCCATCCCACAAGCCGGTGCCTGCAGAGAGGGCAAGGCCAAGGTTGCGCCTAGAAACAACCGACCCCCCCCCCCCCGCAAAACCCGACAAACGCGAACGCAGCACAGAAGCCCCCCGCAGGGCTGTCGCGGTACGGTGGACCGATCTCCCAGGGCCGTTGCAGCACGTGGCCCAAGCATCACGCTACGCGCCCCGCAGGGCGGCCCCCTCCGGGGCACCCGCGCCACGACCAGCCTGGCGCGGAGTACTCCGGAGTATTCTCGGGCATTCCGTCCGGCCCCTCCCACAGCCAGTGCCTACAGAGAGGGCAAGGCCAAGGTTGCGCCTAGAAACAACCGACCCCCCCGCAAAACCCAACGCGAACGCAGCAAAGAAGCCTCCCGCAGGGCTGTCCCGGCACGTGGACCGAGCGCCACAAACACGCCCCGTAGGGCAGCCCCATGGGGGGTGTCGCGGCACGCGCAGCCCAGCGCTGAGCCCTAGGGAGTACTCTGGGCCACCCCGCCGGGCCACACTGCGACGCAAGCGGCGCTGGGGAAAAAACATGGCCAGAGCTGTGCCTAAAGACCACCAGGCCTGTCGCAAATACCAAGAAAAAACTTCTGCGATGCCTGCCCAGAGCACCGCGAACACCCACACCGTCGGGACGGGCATGGCACGCCCGCGCTGCACCGCCCTGGGCCCAATGAAGCTGAGCAACCCCGGGACGGCGCCGCCGCCCACGCGGCCCAGGAAAGCGCCTCGGGCGAAACGAACCGGAAGGCATCGCAGGGCGCCGCGCGCCAGCGGGGGACACGAGATGGGCGCGAAGGTGAACGAGGGTGGCGCGAGGGGACAAGAGGGGACAGAAGGGGACACGAGGGGACAGCATGGGGCACGAGGGGGACACGAGGGGGACACGAGGGGACAGCAGGGGACGCGAGGGAACAGTGGGGGCCACGAGGGGGGACACGAGGGGGAACAAGGGGAACACGAGGGGACAGCAGGGGACACGAGGGGACACGAGATGGGCGCGAGGGAACAGGAAGGGGACAGGAAGGGGACACAAGGGGACAGCAGGGGGCACGAGGAAGAAACCGCGACAATCAGCCAAGAAGGCGCTGGATGAGCGGCCACGAAGGCGCTAGATGAGCAGCCGCGAGGGCGCGTCTGATATTCATGTCGAAAAGAATCCAGCATGGGCGGCAGTGCCAGACCAAAGAAGCCGCGAGACGCAGCCACGAAGGCATTGGATGAGCAGCCACGAGGACGCCAGATGAGCAGCCGTGAAGGCGCTGGATAAGCAGCCATGAAGGTGCTGGATAACCAACCACGAAGGCGCTACCGACAACTGATTTCGAAGAGGAACCGGCATAGGCGACGAGAGACAAAAGCACAGCAGGGGGCACGAGGAAGACACGAGGGGGACAGCACGGGACACGAGCGGGACACGAGGGGACAGTAGGAAACACGAGGGGAACACGAGGGGACAGCAGGGCACACGAGGAGAGCACGAGGGGACACGATGGGGACACGTCCGGAAGAGCAGGGGACACGAGGGGACAGCAGGGGAGCACACGAGGGGGCAGTAGGGGACCCGACGAAGGAGGACACGAGGGGACAGCAGGATCCTCCTGGGGCCTCCTGCTCCTCCTCCTCTTCCTCCTCCTCCTCCTCCTCCTCCTCCTCGTCCTCGTCGTCCTCCTCCTTCTCCTCTTCATCCGCTTCCTTCTCCTCCTCCTCCTCCACCTCCTCCTCCTCATCATTCTCCAACTCCTCCTCCTCCTCCACCTCCTCCTCCACCTCCTCCTCCTCATCCTCCTCCTCCTCCTCTTCCTCCTCCTCCTCTTCTTCCTCCTGCTCCTTCTCCTCTTCCTCCTCGTCTGGTTGAGCTGGATGGTCCAAATGGTCTGGTTGGGAAGGGTGGTCTGGGTGATCCAGGAGCATGGTCCGTTTGGTCCGGATGGTCCAGGTTGGTCTGGATGGTCCAGGCAGGTCGGGTGGTCCGGGTGGTCCGGTTGGTCCTGGTGGTCCGATTTTGGTCCAGCTGATCTGGCTGGTACGGTTGGTCCCGGCAGGTCGGGTGCTCCGGGTGGTCCGACTCGTCCGGGTGGATGGTCCGGGTGGTCCGGGTGCATGGTCTGGCTGGTCCAGGTGGTCTGGTTGGTCCAGGTGGGTTTGTTGGTCTGGCCCGGTGGTCCAACGGTACGGGTGATCCGCGTGGCCCGGTTGGTCTAACTGGTCCGCTGGATCCAGTTGGCCCGGTTGGTCCAGTTGGTCTGGGTGGTCCCGTTGGTCCGGTAAGTCCAATTGGTCTGGTTGGTCTGCGGGCTGGTCCGGGTGATCCGGCGGACTGTCTGGGTGGTCCAGTTCGTCCCGTTGGTCTGGTTGGTCTTGTTGATCTGGTTCGTCCGGGTGGTCCGGGTGATCCAGGCGGTCTTGTTAGTCTGGGGGGTGGTCCGGGTGGTCCGGCGGGTGGTCCGGATGGTCGGGCGGTCCGGTCAATGGTCTGGTTGGTCCGGTTGGTCCGGTTGGTCCGGTTGATCCGGGTGGTCCAGGTGGTCTGGGTGGTCTGGCGGGTCCGGCTGGTCTGGGTGGTCCAATTGGTCTGGGTGGTGGTCCAGGTGGTCCGGGTGGTCTGGTTGGTCCGGGTGGTGGTCCGGGTGGTCTGGCTGGTGGTCCAGGGACGTGGGGCCGACTGTAACGGGCCGAGGAGGACGAAATCGAGGAAATTCGCCCCGATTGAAAAACAACATCCCCAGACCCCCGACGTCATGATTTTTTCATGACCCCCACATGTCTGGACCCCTTCCCGGGACTGGCTTTTCATCCTGAATCGATGTTTTAAAGGTCCCCAGGCCCGGTAAGGGCCCCCAGAGGCCGAAAATAGCAAAAAGAACTCCCGTCGTAATTTTTGTCATGACTCGAGGGGGTCTGGGTCGTTCGATATTTGACTGTGGCCGACCCAGGCCGCGCTGGCTTTCCTCTGCTGCGGCGCCGCCGCGACGGGCGCAGCGACGGCGCCAGCGCCTGTCCGAGCCGCGCGACCCTCGAGGAGCGGCGGCGGGCGCACGGGGGCCGCGCCGGGGCGCGCTTGGGAGCGGGGCCGAGCCGAGGCAGGCGCCGACGGCCAAAGCGCAAGACAGAGGCGGGAGAGAGGAGGAGGAGGACGAGGAAGAGGAGGAGGAGGAGGAGGAGGAGGACGAGGAGGAGGAGGACGAGGAGGAGGAGGAGGAAGAGGCAACCGCCGACGGCCAAGGCCCAAGACCGAGGCGGGAGAGCGAAGGGACCCAAATTTCCGATAATAAAACTTCTCGAGTCTGGGCGAATTTCCTCCATGTGTCGGCATCGGGGGCCCGTTTATGGGGCGCTGGGACCATCACGAACGGATCTGGGGCGGGAGCGTGCCCCGGGAAAGGAGTCGGGACCTCTGGGGCCGCGGATTGAAAAAATCACACCGGAAGATGCCAGGGGAAGCGGGGCACGACTGGGGGTGCCCGCCTTCCGGCCAGGGCCCGCGACTGGGCCAGGAACGGCCGGGGTGCACGAGTCGGAGGCGTTCACGAGGGGGCGTCCAAGAAGAGGAATGGCAATCATGGCCCGAAGCACGTGCGCGGACAAGGGGGGGCCAGGGAACGCATTGAAATGAGAAGAGGCAGCACGAAATCTGGAGGTCGCCCCCCTTTTGGCCGCCCCCGACTTGCAGCCAGGGCACACGACCGGTTTACAACCGACCATGGTGCACCAGTCACTGCCGACAACCGGCAAGCAGGGCCGCGCCAGGAATATTCGGGCTGGCTACATGCGTGAGCGACCCCAAACAATAGTGTTTTTTTGGTGCGCGGCTTTAGGGTGCCGCGGGGGGCCCAAATCCCATCGCGCAAAGCAAGGGTATGGTCACACCAAAAAGCACCCCCACGAAAGGTCAGCTTGACGCGTGGCCGACCAAGGCGGCTACCTTACGGCCATGGCCCACGACCGGACCAGGAACGGCCGCACGAGCCGCTGCCCACAACCGCCGAGCAGGGCCGCGCTGGGAACGTTCGGGAGCGAAGGTGGCCAAGAGGCTTGGCGGCAACCAGAGCAGGAAGCAGATTTGCCGACTGAGCAGGAAGCCAAGAGCAGGGCTCGCCAAGGAAACTGCCAACAGCCAGGGGGGGGCCAGATCTGAGGCATGATAGGTCGGGAGCAAGGCCAGCCAAAGAAACTGCCGACGACCAAGACGCAAAGCGAGCCTGGAACAGTCGGGAACAAGGCCAGACAAGCGAATTGCCGACGAGGGCGAGAGACCGAACCAGGAGCAGTCGAAATCAGGAGGGAACAACGTTGTTGGCAAGGCAAGAGAAAGGCAGAAGCCATACGCCCTAGGGCGCGTCGGCGGCAAAGAGACCACTCAGGCGCGCATGAAATCGAACTTCGTCTTGTACTTGATGTACTCCTCCATATCTACAGACACGATTGGTGTGCGGACACAATTGCTGTGCCAACTCCGGCCATGATGCCCAAACTTTCTTGGCGAACTTGACTGTCACTGGCGTCAGCGTCCCAAGATGGAGCACGGCGTCTCTCGAGGGGTCCCCCTCGGTCCCCTGGGACGCCTTGGTATCGAGGCGTAGCTGATGCTCCAGGAGCATGTGTCTGATTGGTTTCTGCCCTGTTCTCCGCCAGACCTCGTCGTTTGACCTGTGTGAAAGCGTTGGGTGCTTAATGCCGCTGCTCGCCTTGAGCATGCGCCCATGCTCTCCATCTACCCGTCTCCTTTCACCCGCGTTCAAGCGCGCGGTGCTGATGCTGTCTGCAACGGCTGGAACGATCGCACCTCGGTCGGAACGGCAGCTGGGTCACTGAAGCGCAAATTATACACAAGGAGACGCGGGGAGAGAACGACGGACGGCCGCGGAGGCGAGAAGGGAGGAGGAAAAACTCCGAACATGAAGTATTTCGGGTGCAGTGCAGCGTCCTCGGGCTCCCGAGGGAGTCGGGAACAGGAAGCGGCAGTCCAGGTCCAGGCTGACCAGGAGCTGCAAAGGGAGGGGGGGTCGGTGCAGCGTTGCAGGGTCAACAAGGCGGGAATAGGAAAGCACCAACAATACGAAAAGGAACATCTGGAAAGAAAAACAACCACAAGAAAAAGGCTAGTCATCTGTGGGGGGGATGCAGGCTGCTCCTTGAACATCCGTCCCCATTGAAACAAACATGAAATAAGCTATGCACGCGCGTCTCCACATTACTCCCGCGTTCTTGTCTCATGCTTCCAGATCCTCACCGCCTCCCATGGCAGCTTTGGCCCATCGAGTGCCCCCGCACTTTCGCTTCGCCTCCCCACCCCAGTCCGTGACGGATTTCCCATGCATCGCACCGCTCGCATCACAGCCTCCTCCTCCTCCTCACTTCTACCCCCTCCGCCATCCCCTGCGTCCTGCCACGTCTGCTTCACGCCTCCGACCCCACAGACCTCCCGCTCGAAACCGCATCGCCCCCACCGCACGTCTCCACATGGCCCCCACCACGCCTGATCCCCAGCCCTGCCCACCTGGACGTCCCCTCTGCAGCGCCCCACCCCGCGGACCTCACTCGGCATCGACCCCACCCGCCGCAACATTGCTCCGTCCCCCTTGGGGTCCTCTGCTCGGACCCCGCACCCCACAGATATCGATTCAGCTTCCACCTGCAAGCCGACTACCGGCCCCGACAGCGCCCGCCCTCCAGCCTCCATCGAGCTTCTCTCACTGGACGCTCCCGCCGCCGACATCGATTTCGGCTCCGCTCGAACTGCAGCCCCCACTGGCCCCAACCCTCGGTGGAATTTCGTCAGATCTCCCCTCGCCAAAGGAATCTCTTCTCAACCTCCACATGCCCCCCCCCCAAGAGAGACCTTTCGCAGCAGTGACCTTTGGTGCGCACAAATCAAACCAAAATCGACCCCTGGACCCCTTCGGCCGTGGCAAGGAGGGCCCCCCCCGAGGGCCAAAAAGCAGCGCACAAAAGATCACCCCGGCGAAAAGTCACCCTTACGCTTCTTCGACGTTGTAGCGTCGCGGCCGTTGTCGGCTGCCGCGGCGCCGGCGGAGAATTGTCCGAGCGCCTCCATGGCGGGACTGCTGGGCAGCGGGGCCGGGTTTCTCGGGGGACGGGGTGGAATCGGAGCTGAGCCGACCCGGCGATGACAGTGCAAATGGCATTGCGAAAAGGACGTCGGTCTTCGTCGTCCTCCGTCTCATCATCGCCATCAGAGTCATCGTCCGCGTCGTACTCGTCATGGTCGCTGTCGTGGCCGTAGGTCCCACGTGCAGCGGGCGGAGCTCAGGCGAAGCTGGCCGGACCACTTCGCGCGAGGCATCTCTGAGCCCAACGTTGGGCCGATGTCTCAGGCGAGACTGGGTGGACCACCTCAAGTAGAGTCATCTATGCGACCAGAGTTGCATAGATGTCTCAGATGAAACTGGCCCGAGCGCTTCGCGCGCGGCATCTGTGAGCCCAGAGATGGGGGATGCATCAACCGAGAGTGGCAAGACCAGCTGAGGTCGACGCATGTCAGAGTCCAGGGTTGCGAGGATGGCTCAGGCGAAGCTGGCCACACCACTGTGCGGGATGTCGTCGTCGCCGCCGTCGCCGTCGCCGTCGCCGTCGCTTCTTATGTTGTGGGAGGGCGGGTGGGAGTGGACGGAGCCCTCTGGCTCTTTCGGGCTGGCTAACTTGACCCACCCACCCACCCACCCATACCCACACCCACACCCACACCCACACAGACACACACACACACACACACACACACCCACACCGACACACACACACACACACACACACGCACACACACACACACACACACACACACCTTCGCCCCTCCCCGCCACGCCGCTCACCAGGAAGCCAGTCGTGCGCATGTGTGCTGAGGCACCTTGGCCCCCATCACGCCCTTCCCCCCTCCCCCTCCTCTTCCCCCCCCCATCACCCTTCTTTCTGCTATATAGTTGAATGAGAGTGCCAAGTTGTTGATGAGCACAGAGCCTTCCCGCAACAGCGTTGCGCGACCGAGCCCCCTCCCCCCACCACCTGGACGCCCCGTGCGCTGGCTGGGTCCGCCGAGGGGTTCGCCTGGCAGGCGCCCGTGGGCATCTGGTGAGCACGGGCCAACTCAAAAAAAAGGAGGAAGGAGGAGGAGGAGGAGGAGGAGGAGGCGGAGGCGGCCCGACGGCCCCCACGTGAGAGCCGTGCCCTCCCTCCCTCGCTCGCTCGCGCCCTCCTTCTGGCTGGACTGCTGCACCGACCCCTGCAGCTGCGCCTGCAGCTCCGGTGGGCGGACAAAAAGTGTCCACAATTGTCGCGCCAAGACAACTCGTCGTCAAATCACGTCGAACGAATATGTATACCCCCCTTTCCCCCAACTCACAGTTGACGGGGTTAGGCGGCAGGCCGCGCGCCAGGGACAAAATGTGGACACTTCAACTTTGGGTTTTGGGTGGGAGGGATGCGAGGCAAGTGCATCGTGCTGTTGCGGTTGCTATCACGTCGCAGTGTCTTGCCGCCCTGGGTGTGGACACTTTTTGTCCGGGCACCGTCGTACGATACTGCACGACTGCACCAGTGCTTGCACCAGAACCCTGGCACGTAAGCTCCGACCCACCGTACCATACTGAACGGTGCCCGCCTAGGGGCTGACCGCTCGAGCGTCGACCTACAGCGTGACAGGCATTCCCCACGACTGGCCTGCGACCGAGCCAAGCGTGCGCTGCAGCATGCCTGCTCCACGACAATGGTTTCGAAAAACAAGCGGGCCCCCATTCGAAAGTATACAAAGATACGTGCTCGTGGTGTTTGCATCCTACGCGCTTTTCTTCTTATAGGATGGTCCTGTACAAGAATGCGAACCAGCACACGACGATGTGGTTCCCCCGAGCCAGCTCCATTCAAGGGGTGGGGCGTCACGATATGGAAAAACATACGCGTCGAGTACACGCTCCTCTGCTTAATCCTCCTCACCTCCATCGCCTCCCTCTTCTCACGTCCGCCCCCCTGTTTCTCTTCCTACCCCCCCCCCTCCCCAAGTAGAGCATCCGCTCAAAACGTGTCCTAGCTCGGTCGTCCAGCCGCGTCCAACAAGGACGAGGAGAAGGACGAAGAGAAGGAGGTTGGCGTGCCGCGGAGGTGGCAGGCCTTCAATACGTGCGCCTCGTCCGCGGGTGAAGGAGGAGGAGGAGGAGGAGGAAGAGGCGGTAGAAGAAAAGGGTCTCCCCCCGATCCACCAGATCAACGATCGTGATGGCTCCTAAGAGGACCCAGCGTTACATCAGGTTTACCTGTCGAACCTGGCCCTCATCACCGGCGAGGCTGACGTTCGGAATCGGGGGCTCGAGGGGGCCATTAAGCGCCCAACGGAATCCAGCACTGCTGTTCCAAACCCTCCTGTGTGCTGGGTCCTCGTTTTGAAGCCGCCGTGCCGCGCGGTTCCCTACCTCTTCCTCCTCCTCCTCCTCCTCCTCCACCTCCTCCTCCTTCTCATCCTTTTCCTCCTCCTCCTCCTCCCCCTCCTCCTCCTCCTCCTCCTCATCCTTCTCCTCCTCCTCCTCCTCCTCCTTCTCTCCTCCTCCTCCTCCTCCTCCTTCTCCTCCTCCTCCTCCTCCTCCTCCTCCTCTTCATTATCATCGCTCCTTTTCCTCCTCCTCTTCCTCGTCCTCCTCTTCTTATTATTAGCATGATTGGTAGTACGATTCTTCTCTTCACGAGTAATAGCATTATTATCATTACTATGAATAGGCCTTCTTTTTCTCATCAGAATTAAGATTGTCGCGACTAGCAGTTTCTTTTACCATTCGTATTAGTACTACCATTATTCGTAGCATTAGTAGCCTGAATGCTATTATTCTTATGATCAACATATTATTCTCATTGGTATGGTTGATTCAGTAACAGCATTACCCTTCGTATAAGTATACTTGTCCTTATTGGTACTATCATTGGCATTATGAGTATTATGATTATTCGTATTGCTATTATTACTATTACTATTATTCCTCTTTCTCCTCCTCCCCCTCCTCCTCCCCCTCCTCCTCCTCATCATCAGCATCATCCTCATCCTCAACCTCCTCCTTTCATCCTCTCATCAATTCCTTTCCCTTATGAATAACTCCTCCCTGTCGCACCACGAGGCGTGTCGAAAGGGCGGGCTGGGCGTTTCGCCTAAGACTTCCACACCACGTATACCCATTGAGCTTAAAACCCGACCAGGCCTTTAAGGCGTAGATGATCTTGAGCGTTTTCTCTTCCAACCCCCGTCTTCCTCTTCGGGGAAGGGTTTACTTCTGTTCCCTATTCGTATACACACACACCAGGCGACCGGCAGCCAACCAGGAACCATGATAACCCCATGATCACGCCCCACACGCACACACCACCTCTGTCAAACAACCATACAAAACGCACTTTGCTTCCAAATTTGGGTCATGCGCGGGCAACCCGATGCGCCTCTCCCCCCCGCCCTCACCACCCGCTTGAAAAAACAATACAACAAAGTACACTTTGGGGCAAAGTCTTGGGTCATGTTCGTGGGGCCCGCGAACACGTTGTATTGTTTTCGACAGGAACGGCGCAGGTGTCAGCATATTGCCTGCTGTGCGCAGGGCTACCATCCCTAACAAAAACTATACATAGTGCACATCGCGGCCAGATTTGGATCATGCGCGGCCACCCCGCGAACACTGTCGAGTGGTGTTTGACAGGGACGGCGAAGGTGGTGGCGTGTGGCCTGCTGCGCGCAGGCCCACCAAACACAATGATGGCCATTGGTTTTCGAAATTGATGGTGGGGGCCGACATGTTCCCCGATGTGTGCTGTCACGTGCGCAGGTGCACCTGACACACTCTGCACGTGCCCCAAGAGTGGCGCACTTGGCGCGGCTGGAATCTTCGGCACACCTGGCGCACGCGGAACACGTGGCGCATCTGGCGCACCAGGCGTGCCTGGCACGCTCGGGCCCCAGGGGTGCCTGGCGCGCGTGGCGCGCCCGGCACGCGTGACGCACCTCGCCCTAGCGTCGCGCACATGGGGCCGGTGGTGGTTCCCAGCAATTGCCAATCCAAAGACGGCCGCTGAACATGCTCAGGCTCGGGTGTTACTTATGTGTTGGGAGGGCGGGTGGAAGTGAACTAGACGGCTTGTTATCTAGGGGGGGCTTCATCACTGTTCCCCATTACTATACACCCCCTCCCCCAAACGACTGGGAACCAACCATGGACAATGCGGGCACCCCCCCCACCATCCACTGTAAAAAACATGCGCCGCGAACCCGATGCGGCCTCTCCGCACTATCCCTGTCAAAAACAAAACAAAATAGACTTGGCGGCGGCGGCGGCTGCGGCGGCTGCGGCGGGGGCAGCGGCTGCGGCGGCGGTGGCGGCGGCGGTGGCGGCGGCGGCGGAAGCGGCGGCGGCGGCGGCGGTGGCGGCGGCGGCGGTAGCGGTGGCGGCAGCGGCTGCGGCGGCGGCGGCGGCGGCGGCGGCAGCGGGGGCGGCGGCTGCGGCGGCGGCGGGGCGGCGCGGCGGCGGCGGCGGGCGGCGCGCGGCGGGCGGCGGCGGCGGCGGACGCGGCGGCGGCGGCGGCGGCGGGCGGCGGCGGCGGCGGACGGCGGCGGCGGCGGCGGATTCGCCCCCAGTAGCTGCCCATCCAGAGACGACTGCTGAATATGCTGCCGCTCGGGCCAGGCTCGGGTGCTACGTATGTGTTGGGAGGGAGGGTGGGAATGAGCGAAACGGCTTGTGGGCGGGGGGGGGGCTTGATCATTGTTCCCTATTAATATACACCCCCTCCCTTAGGCGCGACTGGGAACCAACCAGGAACAATTCGGCCCCCCACCCACACCATCCCTTTGTAAAAAAAACAATACAAACACACACTCTGCCTCCAAATTCGAAGCATGCGCCGCGAACCCGATGCGGCCTCCCCCCACCATCCCTTTCAAAAAAAAATACAGAGTACACTTGGCGGCAGCGGCGGCTGCGGCGGGGGCAGCGGCTGCGGCGGCTGCGGCTTTGGCGGCGGCGGCGGCGGCGGGGGCGGCGGCGGCGGAGGCGGTGGCGGCAGCGGCTGCGGCGCCAGCGGCTGCGGCGGCGGCGATTCGGCAGCGGGGGCGGCGGCGGCGGCGGACAGTGGCGTCGGCGGCGGCGCGGCGGCGGCTGCGGCGGGCGGCGGCGGAGGCGGCGGCGGCGGTGGCGGCGGCGGCGGCGGCGGATTGGCCTCCAGTAGCTGCCCATCCAAAGACGACTGCTGAATATGCGGCGGCTCGGGCCAGGCTCGGTTGCTACGTATGCGTAGGGAGGGCTGGCGGGAGTGAGCGAGACGGCTTGCGGGCGGGGAGGGAATGCATGCTACGCATGGAATGAATTCAATTGCAGTGGATCCGTGAGTGGATCAATCTAGATTGATGAGGCTGTGACGCCTCTTTTGGCTTTGAGCCGGTTATGGTGCCCGCTCGTGCCCACCCCGTCACGTTTTCAGGGACTTCGCGTCCCCCTGTGATGGTAGGATGGGAAGACGGGCCGCCGCCCCTTGCACTGTACGTCCGGCGCCAGGTTCGAATGATGGAAACTGCGAGGGGTGTAGGGCCTCATGGTGGTCCTCACTGGTAAGGCCTACGATGGTCCTCGCAAGGGGGGGGAACAAGGGCGGACGTCCACCAACAACGTCCGTCGTGCTCATCCTCCGTGAAATGCACCGTGACCACACTCATGAACAAGAAGACCGTGACGTTCACGAGAACGACCCGACCTATGACTGCGGACTCCGTGAAACGCACCGTGACCACGCTCATGACCACGAAAACTTGTAAATTCGCAAGCACGACCCGACCTATGATTGCGGACTCCGTGCAACGCACCGTGATCACGCTCGTGACCACGAAGACCGTGAAACACACGAGTACGACCCGACCTATGATTGCGGATTCCGTGAAATGCCCTGTGACCACTCTCATGAACAAGAAGACCGTGACATTCACGAGCACAACCCGACCTATGCACCGTGAACACACGAATGATCACAGAAACCGTGAAATTCACGAGCACGACCCGATCGAGGCCGAGGTGCTGCCCGCACTGCCCGTATCGCGGTTCCGCTGGGGTGGAAACCAGGAGGAGGAGGAGGAGGAGGAGGAGGAGGAGGAGGAGGACGATGAGAAAGTTGAGTTCAATGAACAAATTGAGCGCGAAGGCCTGTGATGGTCCTTCTTCCCAAAACGAGACTTTCTGATGGCCCCGACTTGGGTGCGAAGTGCCTATGATGGCCCCTCTGGCTGCCTGTGATGGCGGCACTAGACGACCGGCAGGGGACTGGGTCCCGTTCACGGTCCACTAGGGGAGAGCATGCTACGCGTGGAATGAATTCAATGAAAATCAATTGCAGTGGATCCTGGAGTGGATCAATCTAGATTGGTGAGGCTATGAAGCCTCTTTTGATTTTGAGCCGGCTATGATGCCCGCTCGTGCGCATCCCGTCCCGTCTTGAGGGACTTCGCATCCCCCCATGATGGTAGGATGGGAAGACGGCCCGCCGCCCCTGGCACTGCACGTACGGCGCCAGGTTTGTAGTGGTTCGGCCCCCGCAGTCCCAATGATGGAAACTGCGAGGGGTGTGAAGCCTCATGGTGGTCCTCACTGGTAAGGCCTATGATGGTCCTCACCGAGGGGGGGGAGAGGGCAAGGGCGGACATCCACCAACAACGTCCGTCGTAACCCCTCCCCCTACCCCCTGCCCTGGACCTGGAGAGGGCGCCCCGCGAGGTGTCAGAGCGTACTGTTTCGCTCATGACGGCTCCAAGAGCGCCTCAGAGAGCCCAAGATGACCTCCAAGATGGCTCAAGATAGCCCAAGATGCCCCAAGATGGCTTTCCAGATGCCTCATGAGGCCCCAAGAACGCTCCAAGATGGTCCCGGGTGGCCACGGAGCTTCCCCAGGAGGCCGCCAAGAGGCCAAAATCCATCCAATACCTAAGGAAATCCATGTTGCTTGCTTTCTCGCAGCTTCCCTTCCGATATCCGTCCAAGGCCCCAGGATGGCTCCAAGAGGGCCCATGGCGGCTCCAAGAGAAGCCCAAGAGAGCCCCAAGACAGCCCAAAGAGCGCCCAAGAGCGCTCCAAGAGGGGTCCAAGAGACGAAGTCAGGCACCTTAGAAGAGGTAGGCTAAGGAGTACAACCCCCCCCATTGTTTGATCGATATCACCCAAGATGGCTCCATGAGCGCCCCCAAGGCTCCCAAGAGCGCCACAAGAGGGCACCACGAGGCGCCCAGACGGCCCCAAGAAGCGCCCAAGGGGCCCCCAAGAGGCTCCCAAGAGACTTCCAAGAGGCATCCAAAGGATCCCCGAGGCACCCAAGACGCTCAACAACTGCCCTGGGCCAGCCAAGATACCCTCCCAGACGCCCCAAGGAGCCTCCAAAAAGCTCCCAAGCGACATCCGAGGAGACTCCGACTGGCATTCAAAAGGTTTCTGGCTCTTCTGTTCGCCAGTTTCATCCTCCCCCTCCTCCTCCTCCTCCATCTCCTCCTCCCCCTCCTCCTCCTCCTCCTCCTCCTCCTCCTTCCTCCTCCTCCTCCTCCTCCTCCTCCTCTTCCTCCCACCCTCTCCTCCTCCTCCTCCTCCGCCTCCTACTCCTCCTCCTCCTCCTCCTCCTCCTCCTCCTCCTCCTCCTCCTCCTCCTCCTTCTCACCCTCTTCCTCCTCATAGCTTGCTCCTTACACATAACTTATCCCTGTCGCACCCCGAAGCCAGTTTTTAGGACGAGCCGGGCGTTTCGTTTCGCCTGAGGCTTCCTCACGATGTATGACCGTGAAGCTTTACAAGTGGCAAAAGCTTCACGGATTGAGGGCGGGTGGTTTTCAAAATGTGGCTCTCACCTCAGCGCCGCGCACAATCGGTCTAAACATAGCAAGAGTTTCACGGATTGAAGGGGGTGGCTTTCAAAATGTAGCTCTCGCCTTAGCATTGCTCGCACTCGTCTTTTAAATGTGCAAGAGTTTCACGGATTGAGGGAAGCTCCTTTTCAAGATGTGGTTTTCGCCTTAGTGCCGCGCACATTCGTTTCAAACAAACTTAAGAGCTTCAAAAGATTCACCTCATCAACGTACCACACACTGCGCTTTGGAAAGATTCTGGGCTATGCGGGTGCACTAACTATGTTGTTTCTCGGTGTTGGAGTCCCAACAACGGCGTTATGGCGCAATTCTGGATCGTCAAGACGCAGCAGTCAAGTTGATCCGTGGCGTTGACATCCCGAGAACAATATTTTGGCAGACTTCAGAGTCTTCAAACGGTTGTCTTCAAACGAGGCAGTTCCCTCTGTGGAAATGAACCGTTGTAGGTGCCTCTGAAAAAGGAGCTTGGAGGGAGGGTTAATTCCAACATCGTTGATGATTTTTGGGTTTACACTGGTCCTCCTCCTCCTCTTCCTCCTCCTCAGTATCCTTCTCCACCTCTTCCTCCTGCTTCTCCTCCTCCATTCCTCTTCCTTATGAATAACTTCTCCCTGTCGCACCCCGAGGCCAATGTTTTGGATGGGCCGGGCATCTCACCTGAGACTTCCTCGCAATGTACGACTTTGAAGCTTAAGAGTGACAACAGTTTCACAAACGGAAGGTTTGTTTATTTTCAAACTGTGGCTCTCGCCTTAGCGCCGCGCACATTCGCAATAAAAATGTACAAGACTTTCACGAATTGGGGGCGGGCCGTTTTCACAATGTGGTTCTCGCCTTAGCGCCGCGTGCTTTGTTTTTTACCATTCGCAAGAGTTTCACTGGTTGTGGGCGGGTCGTTTTCAAAATGTGGCTCTCGCCTTAGCGCTGCGCACGTTTTAAAACCTGTAAGAGCTTGACGGATGGAGGGCGGCTCCTTTTCAAAGTGTGGCTCTCGCCTTAGCACCGCGTATATCCGTTTTTCAAATGTGCAAGAGCTTCACGGATTGAGGGAGGTTGCTTTTCAATGTGGTTCTGACCTTAGCGCCGCGCACATTCGTTTCAAAAATGTAAAAGGTATCACGGATTCCCATCATCAACGTACCAGAAATGGCGTTTTGGAAAGATTCCGGATTATGCGGGTGCAATAATGATAATGTTTGCCGGTGTTGAGGTCCCAAAAATGACGTTTTGGCACGATTCTGGATCGTCGAGACGCAGCAGTCAGGTTGATCCGTGGCGTTCACATCCCGAGAACAATATTTTGGCATGCTTCAGGATCTTCAAACGGTTGTCTTCCAAGTTTCCTCAATGGAAATGAACCGCTGTACCACCCCCTGGATGAAAAAGTCCGAATCGGCACTGCAGGCCCCCTTGCATAGTCGCTCCCCGAGAGGTAAACATGACTGGCAAGAAGTACCAAGCAGAATCGCAACTTCCAAGCAACATAACTGGGACCGGAAATTCATTTGCGAGGAAGTCCCAAGCGAAATCGCCAATTTCTGGTCGCCACTGAGAATTTCCGGTCGCCTGAAAAGCGTCCGGAATTTCTCTTGGAGGAAGTATTGGGCGGAATGCTGATTTCCGGTCATCACCCCATCTGGCGATTATAATATTAGAGGGGGTGAGGATGAACCCGAAATCTAACCATGGCGGCCCCTGCAACATTGTACAGGGGCCCCGTGGCCTAACGGGAGCCGAACATCAAGGCTTATTCCCCGACCTCTGCGGTCCGGACTTTTTATTCCAGGGGGTTGTAGGTGCTCATGAAGAGGGAGCTTGGAGGGAGGGTTGATTCCAACATCGTTGATGACACTTGGGTTGGCACTGGTCCTCCTCCTCCTCCTCCTCCTCCTCCTCCTCCTCCTCCTCCTCCTCCTCCCTCCTGGGTCCCCCCCCCCAGGGGGCCTCTCGGATCGAGTGGCGCCGTGACGCTGCGGCACTAGACCCCCGCGACCGGTGGTGAGCTACCCCCCAGCCACTCCTGAGTGGGAGGTGTCGCTGAAGGGGCCGTGCCCGCGGCCCAACCCAATGCACATTCAAGCCACCACCACCACCACCGCCACCACCACCACCCCTCCTTCTCCCCTTCCTCTTCCTCCTCCTCCTCCTCCTCCTCCTCCGCCTCCTCCCCCTCCTCCTCCTCCTCCTCCTCCTCCTCCTCCTCCTCCTCCTCCTCCTCCTCCTCCTCCTCCTCCTCACCCTAACCCTCACCCTCCTCCTCCTCCTCCTCCTTGTCCTCCTCCGCCTCGTTATTGTCCACGTGCTCATCATCATTCCTCCTCCTCCTCCTCCTCCTCCTCCTCCTCCTCCTCCTCCCCCTCCTCCTCCTCCACCTCTTTCTCTTCCTCCTCCTCCTCCTCCTCCTCCTCCTCCTCCTCCTCCTCCTCCTCCTCCTCTTCCTCCTCCTCCTCCTCACCCTCCCCCTTCTTGGGGTACGACGTCTTACCCAACCTTTCATTCCACTGCAATGTACTCCACATCCCTGATCAGGGCAACCCGTCTCGGCATCGCTTTTGGATGGGCTGGTAGGGTTACGCGGAGCGTCTAGAAATTGCCACGGACGGAGGACGGGTGGCGTTTAAAATGTGGTCCTCGCCTTCGTGCCACGGACATTCGTCTACGGAGAAGGGCGGATCGCTTTCAAGATGTGGCCCTCGCCAGGGCGCCACGCACATTGCGGTCTGCTTTCAAAATGTGGCTATCGCCTTAGCGCCGCGCACATTCGTATGAAAAGGTCGCAAGAGCTTCACGGATGGAGGGCGGCTCCTCTTCAAAAGCTGACTCTCGCCTTAGCAATAATTTTCAGGATCTCACTGCGAACGTCGCAGAAATTGTGTTTTGGCACGATGTCGGACTTTCAGGGCGCAATACGTACGTTGAGTTGCAGTGTTGACGTCCCAGGAACGGTGTTCTGGCACGACTCAGGATCGTCAAGAAGCAGCAATAAACATGATTCGCGAAGTTGAAGTCCCAGGAGCGGTGTTCTGGCACAGTTCAGGATGTCCAAACGGTTGTCTTCCAACGGGGAACTCCCCTCAGTGAGAATGGATCCTTTTAGGGGCTTATGAATAGGAACCTTGGATGGAGGGTGTTTGCAATATCGTTGGTGAGTCTTGGGGAGCACTGATCCTCCTCCTCCTCCTCCTCCTCCTCCTCCTCCTCCTCCTCCTCCTCCTCCTCCTCCTCCTCCTCCTCCTCCTCCTCCTCCTCCTCCTCCTTTCTCTCATGAGAAATATAGTACGGCAGAGCGGTCCTCTCATCCTCTCCCCATTGGGGGAGAAATTCGCAAGGTAAAACGGTAATGACGCAGCTGACAGAGTGGCGAAGCAGGGTTGCCTTCTTCACCCGCAGCCAAGTGGAGACGAATTGGCCCAGGTTGATCGCATCGCTCGCACTGCTACAGCTGTGTGCCGTGCTGCGGTTTCTGTGCTCCCCAGCTGGCTAAAGCTGGATTTAAGCAGCGTCACGCATGTCACTCCCAACCCCCAAGTCCTCGTTCAAGCACCAGCGAGAGTGGCTGCGGATTTCGCTTCGCCGCTCGGACTTGTGACCTCCGCCTGGTGGATGACGCGGGGAGCAGCCTCCTGCTGTGCAAGACATGTCGAAATTGGGCCATGGGCTCCTTGCCCTGCCCGGCCCTCCTCCTCCTCCTCCTCCTCATCATCATCATCATCATCATCATCATCCCCCTCCCCCTCCTCCTCCTCCTCCCTCCTCCTCCCACTCCTCCTCCTCCTCCCCCTCCCCCTCCTTCACCTCCTCTTCCTGCCCTGGTCTATTCCAGCACGCCCATCACGCGCTTCGTTTCGGCACACCCGTCACACATTTCCTGCTCCCCAGGGAGCTCCACCAAGGGCCTCAGCGGGTACGTTCGCATAGCGTCGCCCCGCCCAGTTTGGCACGTGCCTCACACATTTCCTGTCCCCCAGGGAGCTCCACCGAGGGCCTCAAAGGGTGCGTTCGCATGGTGTCGCCCCGCCCATTCTGGCACACACCTTACACAGCTCCTGCCCTCCAGGCAGCTCCACCGATGGCCTCAAAGGGTGCGTTCGCATGGCGTTGCCCCGCCCATGTCTGCACACCCCTCACACATTTCCTGCCCCCCAAGAAGCTCCACCGAGGGTCTCAGTGGGTGCGTTCGCATGGCGTCTCCCCGCCCATGTCGGCACGCCCCTCACGCGAATCATGCCCCCTAGAGAGCTCCACGGAGGGCCCAAGTAGGTGCGTTCGCATGGGATCGCCCCGCCCATTCCGGCACACCCCTAACGCGTATCATGCCCCCCAGGAGCTTACACGAAATAGCTTTTACCACACAGCTTTCACCGCATAGCTCTCACTTCCACAATTCAATAACGCACTGTTTGGGGTGCACGCTGGCTAAGAGTGGCTCCACCGAGGGCCTCAATAGGTGCGTTCGCATGGCGTCGCCCCGCCCATGTCG
>CAUYUJ010014963.1:53805-57160 GCA_963575745.1 Prorocentrum cordatum
GCGCTCCGCTTCCCCGGCACAGCCAGCTCCTGTGAGGGACAACGATAGGGGGGGCTGCATTGGGGGGGACGCATCGACCTGGAATCGGCGATACATCGCCGCCAGATCGACGATAGGCCCCCCGATAGTGAGTCCACACGTTCCTGGGCAGGCTGGGGCTGCTGGGTCCCTTGTCCGCAATGAGTGGGCGATTGGGGGTCGATGCATCCCCTCTGAGCCGATCCCCTGATGGTTCTCGGGTCATCACTTGGGTCCCCGACGGCCGTTCGGGACGGCTCTGGCACCCTCGGCGAGGCGCAGCTGCTGGAGCGCGCTCCGAGGCTGGAAAGGCCCCCCGCGAACCGACGAAAACTGCCGAACACCTGGAGCCCCGACGCCCCCGCCCCCCCATTGTCTCGGGAACGGCCAAGAGGGGGGTGTCCAAGAGGGGGGGGTGCAAATCATGACCGGCGGCATGTGCGCGGCCCAGCGGGGGGGCCAGGGACGTAATGAAATAAGAAGAGGCGCCATGAAATCTGGGGAAAAAATCATGGCCCCCGCCATGATATCCACCCCCGCCTAGTCATCACCCCCCTCTTTGCCGCCCCCGATTGTCGTCGCCCCCGATCCCGCCGCGACGAGGCCTGGATCCGGGCCTGGCCGTCCACCGCGAGGGCGAGGCCGCCGGCCGCGAGGGAGGCACAGAGGGCCAGCCCCCGCCGCACGGCGCGCGCCATGCCGCCGCCGGCGGGGGGGGCCGGCGGCGCCAGTGCGCACGGGCGGCACGGCCAAAAAAGAAGTGAGGTAAGATTGCTACGGGGGAGAGAGGAGGAGCGGGAAAGAGGAGGAGGAGGAGGAGGAGGAGGAGGAGGAGGACCAGTGTAAACCACAGAGTCATCAACGATGTTGGACTTGACCCTCCCTCCCAGCTCCCTCCTTCACAGGCCCCATACGACGGCTCATTTCCATTGGGGGAAATGCCTCGTTTGAAGACAACCGTTGGAAGACCCCGAAGCATTCCAGAACATTGTTTTTTGAATTGCATCGCCACGGATTAACCTGACTGCTGCGTCTTGACGATCCAGAATCGTACCAGAACATCCTTTTTGGGACTTCAACACCGTGAACCAACATAACAGTTGCACCCGCATAGTCATGAACCCTGCCAACACACCATTCATGATACGTTGATCGTGGGAATCCGTGAGACACTCCCAAATGTTCAAAACAAACGCGCGCGGCGCTAAAGCGAGAACCACATTCTGAAAACGAGCCCCCCTCAATCCGGGAAGCTCTTGCACATGTTTGAAACGAATGCGCGCGGCGCTAAGGCGACAGCCACATTTTGAAAACCACCCGCCCTCAATCCGTGAAGCTCTTGCATATGTTAGTACGAATGTGCGCGGCGCTGGGGCGACAGCCACATGTTGAAAACGACCCGCCCTCAATCCGTGAAACTCTTGCACATGTTTGAAACGAATGCGCGCGGCGCTAAGATGACAGCCACATTTTGAAAACCATCCGCCCTCAATCAACGAAAATCATATGTTTGTTTCACGAATGTGCGCGGCGCTGAAGCGACAGCCACATTTTGAAAACCACCCGCCCCCAATCCGTAAAACCCTTGCAGCTTGTGTTAACGAATGCGTGCGGCGCTAAAGCGAGAGCCACAATTTGAAGACGACGCGCCCTCAATCACTGAAGCTCTTGCAAATGTTCAAGACGAATGTGCACCGCGCTAAGACGAGAGCAACATTTTACAAACCACCCGCCTTTCATCTGTGAAACTGTTGCCTCTTTGAAAGCTTCAGAATCACAAATGGTGACGAAGTCTCGGGCGAAACGCCCGGCCACCCTAAAAACTGGCCTCGGGGTGCGACAGGGAGAACTTATTTATGAGGAAAAGGAATGGAGGAGGAGGGGGTGGAGGAGGAAGAGGAGAGGAAGGAGGAGGAGAAGGAGGAGGAGGAGGAGAAGAAGGAGGAGGAGGAGGGGGAGGGGGTGGGGAGGAGGAGGAGGAGGAGGGGGTGGAGGAGGAAAGGAGGAGGAGGAGGGGGAGGAGGAGGAGGGAGGAGGAGGAGGAGGAAGGCGAGGGGAAGGAGGAGCAGGAGGAGGTAATGGCAATGGTAATGGTGCATAGGCGGAAGGTCCGCGTAGCCGTTGCGCGGCCGGGACACACTATGCCCCCTCCTCCCTTGGGATGCGCCGAAGCTCGAGACCCTCGGCCACGGCTTCCTTACGAGTCCGCCGCAACAGCTTCGCCCATTCAACAGCCGAATCGAGCGTTTCAAAAACGTGCAGACGGGCAACCTTCCTGAGGTCTAGAATCGTGACCTCCACCCCGTAGAAGCTGGCAGGGCCCTCAGAACCCAACGACAATTCGCCAGCGGCCCCCCGCCCATGCCAAACCCCGCCCTGAGGAACGGAACAGACTGGACACCCACCAGCTTCTCTTGGAGCCATTCGACGTCGCTGCCCACTTAGCCTCGGAACTCCGAGAGCTCCTTGGGCGATGGCTATGACGGGTGCAGGCAGCGCCGAAGGCGGGAGAGCTGGGTCTTCAATCCCGCATGCCTCGACCCCTTGCAATCATCGGCCAAGCCTTTGCCAGGAGAGGCCCTCTGGCCTACCGAGGCCCGCAGCACTTGCAGAAGAACAGGGGAGGCAACCCATCCTCTGCAACTCCCACATCGCACTTGATAATCGAATGCCCTTTGAAACGGCGCGCCCTGCCAGGCACGGCCCCAAGGTCCACCCCATCACCCCCACCACCCTCGTTCGGCTCGGGCGCGGGCACGGGCAGAGACCTGGGAGCGCACTCGATCTGCTTCCAGCCGATCATGTCCAGGGTCGCGAGGGCCTCATCCAAGGGCCCGAGGCCCTCGGGGTCGTCAGGGAGCTGAAGTACCACATCCGAGGCGCCCACCACCCCTTCAGTGTCGATCGGATCAGCATTAACTGTCCACGCGTGCAGTCGGCCTATCCAATGGACGAGCTCTCGCACACGGGCCTCGCCAGTAAGAGCAGTATTAGAAGTACTACTACTACTACTACTACTACTACTACTACTACTACTACTACTACTACTACTACTACTACTACTACTGCTACTACTACTACGAGCACGACGACTACTACTACTACTACTACTACTACTACTACTACTACTACTACTACTACTGCTACTACTACGACTACGACTACTACTACTACTACTACTACTACTACTACTACTACTACTACTACTACTACTACTACTACTACTACTACTACTACTACTACTACTACTACTACTACTACTACTACTACTACTACTACTACTACTACTACTACTACTACTACCACTACTACTACTACTACTACTACTACTACTACT
>CAUYUJ010014963.1:57260-67260 GCA_963575745.1 Prorocentrum cordatum
CTTCCTCCTCCTCGTTCTCCTCCTCCTCCTCCTCCTCCTCCTCCTCCTCCTCCTCCTCCTCCTCCTCTCGCGCCACCTCCTCCTCGTCGTCGGCCTCCCCCATGCCCCTTCCCTCCTCATCCCCCTGCCTTTTCTTCATGTGCACCTCATTTTCCTCAGCGCCGCCGCCGCCTCGGCCAGCGCCTCGGGAAGCGGGCCCCATAGGGAGGGGACTCCCGCCTGAGACTTCCTCACAATTCACTCACAGACGAAGCTCCCGCTCGAGACTTCCTCCATATTCAGGTCTCAAGAGCCCAAAAGTGACGACAGTTGCACGTTTCGGATGACCCGCTCGGATTCGAACATGAGGTGCGGGCCCCATAGGGAGGGGGGTCCCGCCTGAGACTTCCTCACAATTCACTCACAGACGAGGCTCCCGCTCTAGACTTCCTCCATATGCAAGTCTCAAGAGCCCAACAGTGATGACAGTTGCACGTTTCGGATGACCCGCTCGGATTCGAACATGAAGTGCGGGCCCCATAGGGAGGGGGCTCCCGCCTGAAACTTCCTCACAATTCACTCACAGACGAGGCTCCCGCTCTAGACTTCCTCCTTATTCAAGTCTCAAGAGCCCAAAAGTGACGACAGTTGCACGTTTCGGATGGCCCGCTGGGATTCGAACATGAGGTGCGGGGCCCATGGGGAGGGGGCTCCCGCCTGAGACTTCCTCACAATTCACTCACAGACGAGGCTCCCGCCTGATACTTCCTCCATATTCAGGTCTCAAGAGCCCAAAAGTGACGACAGTTGCACGTTTCGGATGACCCGCTCGGATTCAAACATGAAGTGCGGGCCCCATAGGGAGGGGCTCCCGCCTGAGACTTCCTCACAATTCACTCACAGACGAGGCTCCCGCTCGAGACTTCCTCCATATTCAAGTCTCAAGAGCCCAAAAGTGACGACAGTTGCACGTTTCGGATGACCCGCTCGGATTCGAACATGAAGTGCGGGCCCCATAGGGAGGGGGGTCCCGCCTGAAACTTCCTCACAATTCACTCACAGACGAGGCTCCCGCTCGAGACTTCCTCCATATTCAGGTCTCAAGAGCCCAAAAGTGACGACAGTTGCACGTTCCGGATGACCCGCTCGGATTCGAACATGAAGTGCGGGCCCCATAGGGAGGGGGCTCCCGCCTGAGACTTCCTCACAATTCACTCACAGACGAGGCTTCCGCCTGATACTTCCTCCATATTCAGGCCTCAAGTCAGCGAGTAGTGATGATGATGATGATGATGATGATGATGATGATGATCGTTCGATGCCGATGATGGTGAGTGATCGTGCGATGGTGATGGTGATGCTGATGGTGATGATGATGATGATGATGATGATGATGATGATGATGATGATGATGATGATGATGATGATGATGATGATGATGATGATGAGTGGGGAGTGATGGTGATGGTTATGATGATGCGGAGGAGGATGCAAAGAAGAGCAGAGGAGAGGGAGGAGGAGGAGGAGGAGGAGGAGGAGGAGATCCTGCGCGGAGGGTGTGGAGAGAAAAAAAGAACCCCACTTAGGATGTGGGGAATAAAATCAATTAAGACCCGTTGCACACTCATCAGAAATCCAGAGGAACCCTTAGGCATCTTGAGGAATCCTCCGGATCCCACATCCAGCGCCCAAGCCTGGGCCTGAGCAATCCTCGGGAACACCTGGGAACCTTCAGGGAACCTTGGAAATACTCAGGGATCTCAGGGAATCCCTTGGAATCTCTCGGAATCCTTAGGAAGCCGCTCCTGAGGAGCCCTTCGGAACCCTTAAGAGAATCCTCCAGAATTCAGGAATTCGAAAAAAAATGAGAATCCTCGAGACTCCCTTGGGGGCCTCGGCAAACCACAGCAAACCCGACGAATCCGGACATAAGAACCCTTAGGAATAATCCGTAATTCTTTAGAATCCGTAAAACACTGAGCAATCCGTCAGGCTTCGGAATACGCATGAGAGACTTATGACAGCCATGTGAAAGGTTCCGAGAGGCTTATATATTGCGCAACATAGGCTCTCATTTCTAAAAGAGGATCATCAGGATCTACCCCCCCACCCCACCCAGATTCAACCGCCCGCCTCCTCGCATTGCAATGTCTAACTGTTTGTTGTCCCAGTTGTCCATCCGAAATCATACCATCCCACGGAGGCCGGCAACACTTCCCCCTTCATCCTTTTGCCAAACAATATTATGCACACGCATACGTCCATGAAGAAAACATACGTTTTAAACAATAACTGGCCGAAACGGACGAAATAGACACACGCGTGCGTCGTCGAGCGCGCATGCCGAAATTTTGTTTCCATGTGTTTACTGTTGTTTTATTGTTTTATATACGAAATGCCAAATTCGGCTGTCACGAAAATACACTATAAGTATGGCTTCGCAACAAGGATCACAATACAATCATGCGTAAATATACATATATATAACCAAAAACCACACACACACACACACACACACACAAACACACACACACACACACACACACACACACACACACACGCCCCCCCCACCCAAAAAAAACGCCGGCGCCACTGCAACCTCTCATCGAGACAAAGGTTTTCTGACATGTTCGTAAAATGCTACCAAACAAGCCTCCCGCGCGTGAATATCGAAATCGTTCGAACGCCCTTGCGCGCGCACTGTCGCAAGAACCCTTTGCAAAGAAATTGAAACGAAGTGCACGCGCGCGTCGTCGCGTAGAATTCTTAAGGAAACCATAGGTTGCTCAATATTGTCATCAGATATCTGCCATACTGCACTATCGCATCGCATGTCGAAGTCACCCGAACGCCCTTGCGCGCGAACCCGGGGGGAACGATCCGTGTCAAATAATACCACGCGGTCCACTCGCGCGCGTCAGCCACGCGCGCATGTCGAACTTCCACCCCCCCCTCCCACAATTTTCATCACCGAGGCGGCGACATCGCCATCGTTATCGGCGGGCCCGATCGGCGTGATTGGCCTTGCCGTCGTCGCCGCCACCTTCGTCACCATCATCGCGACTCTCATCATCGCGTCTACCGTTGTCGGCATCGCCATTCTACCGCGCCCGCCCAAGTCACCGACTCGCACTGAAGTCTCCGCTGGAAAGCGCCCAGCGTTCACCGCCACCGCGGCCGCGTCGGTCGCGCCGCACTAGCTGGCCCACGCGCAGGCTGGCGCGGCCGCAAAGGTGCACCAGCCAACGCCAAGCACTCATCGCGATCTCCGCCGCATGGGTATTGCAAACCAAAGTCGCAGGCGGACGGGCGGGATGATTGCGCGAGCAGTGGAGTGCCACAACTCACTTCGCGCATTGATGAATTGCACCACATCAATGGCACCACATAGATGAACGACATGGAGTGCACCTCATCGGCTACCCAGCATTGAATGCAAAAGAGAGATTGCACAATATAGCATGCGCCACGTAGCTCACACCACATGGATTGCCCCCCACACACACACACACACACACACACACACACACACACACGCACACACACACAGGTTGTGCAACACACTGCATACCACTTAGAATCTCCTGCTCTACAAAGGCAATGGGTTCTACCACCCTCTCCGCCCGGACGTATCGATTCCCAAGGAAACAATCCAAAACGCATGCGATTCTCACCCAATGTCCATCCGACCTGTGAATTCATCCTATCCCAGCCAAACCGGCATCGCCGCCCCCTCGGTTCCCTCGCCAAAAATATACGGTGACATTGCGCATTCGAACATAACACTTTCTCACGAACCCGTTGCAACAAAAAACAAAATGCACGCGCGCGCGTCGTCGCGCGCGCATGCCGAAATCATTCAAAAACGTTCGGTTTCGGAAAGGTATGGGTTTTGCAAACCACGTTGCGGGTGCGTGGTTGGGATAATTGCGCGAGCCTTCGAGTTGACAATTTCATGTTCGGCAAGTGAAATGCCCGGGTAGATTGCACCACCCAGAATGCACAACGCGCAGTGTACCACATAGCCTGTACAACCTATATTGCACCGCATCTATTACATTACGCTAATCGCCCCACATAGATTGCATAACATAAACTTATAGACACACACTGTCTGGGGTCCGCACTGGCTAGCATACAATGCGTCGTCGGACACGTTGGGTTGCCGCGCGTCTCAATACGCGCGCAACTCTTGCGCGACAGTACAAGGCCAGCTCTTGCACGCCAGTGCGGGCACAGCTCCTGCACCCCAGTACAAGCACGGTTCTTGCACACTAGTACAAGTGCAATTCTTGTAAACAAAGAACTACATCTCCAGCTGCACACTCGGGCAGAAACAACTCGTGCGCAGTGGAGCACGCAAAACGACTGCACAGTTGCAACGTTCCCTCAGAAGGCGAACACGAATTGGAGCCAAATGTCGCGCGCAAGAAATACCCCAACGGATTATCAAATCCAGCGGGCGCCCCTCCAACTGCACTGCTACACTGCCTGTGCTGCATTGTTAATTCCCCCCGGCGTGGGAGATCGCCACTTTGCACCCCCCATCGGCCGCGCGGCCGGTGGAGACGCCGGAGGTGCAGACGCGACAAATAAGACGGACGGCAGAATGCGAGTCCACATCGCGTGAAAGGCGTGAGTATGGCGAAATGCACATAAGCAGTTTCTGCTTCGGCGCAAGCAAGCGGGGGCCCCCAAACACGCGATATAGTTTCCGCTTGCGCCGCGGAAGCAAGGCAACCTGCGCGGCGCGCTGACAGGTGACAGGCTGAAGACGCGATTGCATAAGCAAGCACCTGGCTCGCAGGCACTGCGCTCGCTCCTGCGCGCTACGCGGCTGAGACATGCGCGCCCATAGCACGTTGCCCCCATCGTTCTGGTGCTGGAGGTAAGCATGGGTTGACTACCACGGTTGTCAGCACCATCTTTGATGGACCTCCCCATGGGGCCACGAAGCGCGCAGGGGGCGCGCCGACATGGGCGCGGCAAGGCCCCATCTTCGATAAAGTTCCCCATGGGGCCACGACGCGCGCAAGAGGCGTGCCAGAATCGGCGCGGCAAGGCCACGCAAACCCTCCCGCGGGGGCCTTCGGTGGAGCCCCTTATGGGGCCGCGAAGCGCATGAGGGGCGCGCCAAAATGGATGCGGCTGCGCCATGCAAACCCTCCCACTGGGGCCTTCGGCGGAGCTCCACATGGGGCCACGAAACGTGCAAGGGGCATGCCGAGGCGGGCGCGGCGGCGCCATGCGAACCGTCACACCGGGGCCTTCGGTAGAACTCCCCATGGGGCAACAAAGCGCGCAAGCGGTGAACTGGGCGCTGTAGCGCCATGCGAACACTCCCACTGGGACCTTCAATAGAACTCCGCATGGGGCCACGAGACGTCTGATGGGCGTGCCGAAACGGACGCGGCGGCGCCATGCGAACCCAGCCACTGGGGCCTTCGGTGGCGCCCCCTATGGACCGCGAAACGTGTGAGGAGCGCGCCGAGCTGCGGCGCCATGCAAACCCTCCCACTGGGGCCTTCGGCGGAGTTCCCTACGGGGCCACGAAACGCGCGAGCGTGTGCCGAGACGGGTGCGGCGGCGCCATGCGAACCCTCCCACTGGGGCCTTCGATGGAGCTCCATACGGGGCCACGAACCGCGCGACGAAACGCGCCATGGGCACGGGCGCGCCAACGCGGGCACGGCGGCGCCACGCGAACCATCCCACTGGAGCATTCGGTGGAACTCCCCGCATGGGGCCACGAAACATGCGGGGGGCGTGCTGACGTCGGCGCGGTGGCGCCATGCGAAACCCCCACTGGGGCACTCGGTGGGGCTCCCTATGGGGCCACGAAGCGTGCGAGGGGTGCGCCGACTACGGCGCGGCGGCGCCGTGCGAACCCTCCCACTGGGGCCTTCGGTGGAGCTCCCGACGGGGCAACGATGCGTCGGAGGGGCGCGCGCAGATGGGCGCGGTGGCGCCGCGCGCCCCTTCCCACTGGGGCCTTCGGTAGAGCTCCCCACGGGGGCGCGAAACGCGCGCGGGGCGCGCCGAAATGGGCGCGGCGGCGCGCCATGCGAGCCGGGCCAACGCGGGCTTCTGCGGAGTTCTCTGCGGGGCCACGAAACCGCGCGAGGGGCGAGCCGACACGTGGGCGATGGCGGCGGCAGCGACGCTGAAGCCAGGAAGGGAAGAGGGAGGGGCAACGGGGGGGGGAGCTGAAGCGAGGCGACGCGGGGCGCCTCTCTTCCGAACGAAAACCCAATGCCACAGGATGGCTGGGAGAAAAAACAAAAAACAAAAAACGAACGACCAACGTGACAAATCTGAATGCAAATCGCAACAGCCCGCCGCCAAGAACGCTCGATCGAGTCGGAACCTGAGGCCTGACAGCAAACGAACAGCTCTTCCTCTTTAAGGCGCTGGGCGGCCCTCCAGCCATCAAAAAAATACGGTCGCAGGCACGGAGGACGCAAGGGGGACCCAGCACCGCAAGGTGAGCAGATTGTCAACGAAACACTCCGCGCAGGCGCGCAGTTGTGACGGCCCCGAGAGGTGGCTCCACATTTTCAATCGTCTCTGGATGGCTTGAACAGGGCACGCCGAAAACAAGCGACCGTGCAATTGTGTGTAGACGGCTGCGTGGTCGACCCTAATCTCACAACAAGTCCTGCTCAAAGAAGACCCATTGCATTGAGCCTGGTCTGTGCACCGTCCAAGACACACGCTGCCAAACGGTCAAACCACGATTGCTGCCTCCGCAACAGCGGGGCGCGGTCGCCCAAACCAACGCGTTGGAGCACGCTGAAGCTGGCTCGCCGACAGGGGCATGCTGTGGACAAGGTTCTACCAGCAGATGCGATGTACAAAGCTGTTATGGAACGAAACGGCCCTGGCAGTCCTAGCCGGACGAAATTGAATTCGACTTTCGGGGGGGGGGGGCACCAGTTCCCTGTCCCAGCGACATGTTTGCGAGGTATCGCGCGCTCGGTCTTCACGAGTTCAGCGGATGGTTCCACCAGCTGCATGAGGAATCCTAGCGCGCTGATGGCGATGGAAATGCACGGCAACTCGGTGACTGGCAAGCCGAATAACAAGATCCTTGCTGTACTGCAGTCTGCCCGAATACTTGCGCATAGGTGCCAAGAAGGATAGCGAGCCCGCTCCCGGACAGAGGAAGAAACTGAGGTGCTTGCCAGAAGAATCCCACATGAATTCGTCCCCCAAAACAAATCTGATTTGAGAAGTCGCGCGACGCGTTCCAATGAAATTGGCCAAATGGACATGCTCACACACTTCCGAAGCTTGCTCTTGATATTCGATATGCGTGCGAACTCGTTGACTAGAAATGCTGTGACTGGCCACGTCAATCCACAGCCTCCACAGTGTGATGGCGACGTCGTCAACAAAACCTCGCACCAGGCACGAGTCACCCAAGTTATGAAATAGAACTCGAAAAATGCGTGAATCGCTATTACGAACAGCGTTAGGCTCAGGGGGCTGCCTTACCCCAGACATAATGCCAAAAATGTCGGCTGTCTTCCCACCGAACCGCCAGTAATGTCCACTCCCACGATATAGCTGCTGCAAGGCCGCGATGACGGGCACCAGAACTCCGATTGCTTCCAAGGTCACCCACAGGAATGTCAACGAGAAACTCGGGAAAGCGGCACCGAAGTCGTTCAGCAAACAATCTTGGCAGGGACTGCCGGGTCAGATTGTCGGCTGGCCGGGCTCCTGCGAATCAAGCTGCGGTGGACACCTAGGTCTCCACCTCGATGACGTTGTCGCACATGTGCCGGCCTTTGATAAACCCCCGCAGCGGGTTAGAGGCCCATCTGCTCAGCTCTGATTACTTGAAGCAGCAAGTATCTTGGCATCGGAGCTACCCAAAGACAGGGGGCGAGTGTGGGCACCGGCAGGAAACAGGCGGGGCCCGAGGTCAACTCGTAACCTTTGGCGAGCAAAGCAGACCACGCATGATTGGCATCGCGAGGCAGTGGCGCGCAGGCTGGCCACACGAGCAGGGCGGAATACAAAACATGTTGGCACCATTCGGGCGCATGCCGCCAAGCGCCGCAGGGTACGCCATCAGGCCCAGGGGCTACGTCGGTGAAGCCAAAGAGCAACTTCGAGAAGTCATCGAACGAGACAATCCGTTGGAGGTGCGGCAGTTGAACAGCGCACCTGTCTAGAAAGACCTTGCAAGCCAGTTCATCGACAGGCTGCGCCATAAAAACTGGGACCCTATGGTCAAGAACGGCAGCATGGGGGGCCGTAGTGTCAGCGATCGGGAGACCTTAATTGTCGATGAGGCCACGTAGGCCCGCACGACGGCGCTTCCGTGAGAACTGTACAACCCACGCTATGAGTGAAGTACTACAAGGACGACTCTTGCACAGTAGTACAAGTACAACTCCCATACAGTAATGCAAATACAACTCTCATGCAATAGTACATGCCTAATTCCCGCACTCTTGTACAAGGACAACTCGCACTCTAGCACAACTCTCAATTTGTGCTCTCTTACATGTACGTCCCACGGTACCCTAGTACAAATACACCGATCGTACACTTGTACAAACAAAACTCTCGCACCCCAGTAAAACTCTCAATCTCGTATTCTAGCACAAGTACATCCCTGGTACACAAATAAAATGCAACTGCTGCCCCCAAGCGCATACCGTGGTACACTAATACAAACACATCTGGTGTACACTAGTGCGAATAGCACGTGTACACCAGTCGTACTCCAGCACGCGTACAGTTGCCACTGAGCTTGGGCCCCCTCCAAGGGACAGCACCCAGACCGGGCCCTCATGGACCAGCACCCAGACAGGGCGTCGCCGAAGGCGCTGCTGAATAAGCATTCTGTCAGCTCGCGAATCGGATTCCTCAAGTTTTTTAGCTGGATTTCGTACGTTTGGAACCCTCATAGGGGAACCATAGAAGTTCCCCCGGTCTGGGTGCTGGTCGGTTATGGCTGGCGCGGGTCTGCGTGCCAATACGTTGCCTAGTAGTAGTAGATTTGGAGTTAACGCTCTCCGTGGAGGAGTATACTCTACTCTACTTTTGACTCTACCTCTGGACTCTAATCTACTCCACTCTACTCTTCTCAACTCTGGACTCAACTCTGGACTCTACTCTGGACTCTACTCGGGACTCTACTGTTCACTACGCTCTAACCAACCCGACTCTATTATACTTGACTCTACCCTTCTCTACTGTAGCTTACTCTACACTACACTATACTAATCTGCTTTGCACTACTATAACACATCCTACTCGACGCTACTCTACTCTACCCCTCTCTACTCTACTATGCTACACGCGACTCTACTCTCCTCTATACGCTACTCTACACTACTCTAAACAGTACTCAGGTCTACTCTACCCTACTCTTCTACCATACCCCATCATTGCCTAATCTACCCTACCCTACTCTCGTCTACTCTGATATGTTCCCACTCTACTCTACTATCATATACAATCCTCTTCCCTACTCCACCCCCGTCTGCTTGACCTTTACCCTTTGAAATCGCAAAGGAAGCAATGCGGATACAGGGGAAGACATGCGGATAGTTGGCCATGCAGATACAGAGGAAGCCATGCGGACAGCTGGAATAGCAGATGAGGCCATGAGGATACAGAGGAAGCCATGCTGATAGTTCTGACGATGCAGAGGCAACATAGGAAAAACTAATCAACCCATTCCCTACGCTTGGAGCTAGGGCTCCTGTAGGCAAGCCTATTCGAAAACAAACGATCCGCTAAGCTCCCATCCCCTCCTCCACCCATCGTCCCCCCTCCACCCCATCCAACCCTCTCCCTCTCCCTCAACACCTCCGCCTTCTCCTTCCCTCCCTTCCTCCGCCCCTCCATCCATTTAGCAGTTTCCTTACATTCCCCCTCCTCCCCTCCACCCCTATCCACACCACCACCCCCGGAAACCCCGAATCCTCTTCTCCCCCGCTTCCCTCACGGCCTCAGTCCTACACCCCCCCAATCCTGCCCTGGACCCTCGACACACACC